>JASAMW010005968.1:0-105004 GCA_030247985.1 Epsilonema sp. ZAB3_2
TTTTACTGGTCTAATATACAACACAGCAAAAAGGAAAACACCAGCAGCATAGCACGAATACAACTGGATCCACACAGTAGGGAATGCAGAAGTAAGGCCATGCAAGCTTTAAGTGTACACATTGTATGTACAGCTAACAGATACTCCAAGATAAACTCCAAGATAATCTGCAGAAAAGAAATGGTCACAATAATACAACAGTACGATGTAACAGCTAAAACCCATAAACAAGATGCTCTTTCAAGTTAGAATGATTTTCAAGGGACGATTTCAGGATGGTAATTGAGGCACTGTTTCTAATTTTTTCATCCAACTCGTTCCATGTCTTTACTATCCGGTTACTGTAAAAGTATTTTCTCGTATCTAACTTGGCATTTTTGCTCAACAAATTATTACACGTCCCAGCCCTAGTATTGTTTGAATTGATGGCCAAAAAACTTCCATTTCCTATACAAACGATGCCCTTTACAATTTTGTAACAAAAAGTCAAATCATGTACAAGTCTACGATATTCAAGGCTATGCAACCCAAGAAACTTACACTGCATTTTGTACGAATGTGAGACATATGGATACGGATAGTGGTAATTCATGACACGACATCTGGCACACAATCTTTGAACGAAGTGAATTTGAACACGCTCTATTTTACGTATATCTTTATTTTTGTACGGATTCCATACTTGAGTGAAAGATTCTAAAATAGGGCGAACGAAGACACAGTATGCTCTAAGCAGCAAAAAGCAGTCAGTCGTTGAGAACACGCGAAATATTTTGCCAACAGCCTGCAATGCTAGGTTGCTTACATACGTACAGTGGTCAGAAAAAGTAAGTTTACTGGACATTTTCACGCCTAAATCTCGACATAAAAATTCGTGTGCTATTAGGTCACCATTTACACTGTAGTTTCGACACGGATTACGTTTACCAATAGGCAATATGGCACATTTCTTGGACGCTATCTTCATTTGCCACTCGGCAGTCCATGATTCTACCTCCTCAATAGCTAGAGCTAGTGGACTTGGGACGGTGGGATCTGACACTACCTCTGAGAACAATTTTACATCGTCCGCAAATAATTTCGCCCTCACGTCTGGTGGTAAAACATCAATAATGTCGTTCACGTACAATAAAAACAGCAAGGGTCCTAAGACACTACCCTGTATAACTCCACTTGTAACAGGCCTGTATTTGGAGTATGAGCTATTTACAAAAACGCGCTGGGATCTGTGAGATAAAAAGGCTGATATCCATACAAGTAATTGTCCTGAAATTCCGTATTGTCCTAGCTTATACATCAGCTTCTGGTGGCTAACTGAGTCAAAGGCTTTTTGAAAGTCCAAAAACACGACATCAACACATTTTCTATCATCGATTTTGTTTGTCCACACATCAAGACACTCTAGCAGTTGTGTTGTTACGGATTTACGTGACAGAAAACCATGTTGTTCGGCTGAAATTAAGTCATTTGCCAACAGATAATTAGTCATTTCGCTCTTAATAATGCCTTCCAAAACCTTACACAAAACGCACGTCAAACTAATGGGACGGTAATTGAGCACATCAGAACTATCACCTTTCTTGTACAATGGCAACACATCAGCTGTCAACCAAATAGATGGCAGGGTGCCAGTTTCAAAACTTTTTCTATACAGTACACTGAGCGGGTGGCATATGCAACAATCAATGTCGTGCGCGCCTCGTGTGCCGTCTGGGTTTGTACATGCAAACTGAGCTATTGATTTCAAGAAGAAGGCTGGTAGCTCGTCTGGACTACGCGACAGCTTATTTGGCAGGTTTCTAAGAGATTTGCATACAACATGAGGGCTGAGGTCTACATCAGTAATACTAATGTTATCTGGTACACGTCTAACAATAGTTGGCATGTGGCCATCATCAGCTGTAAACACCGTACATAACCCTTCGTTTAGCAGTTCACACTTCTCAGCATCCATTGTAGCTAAAGTACCATCCCCCCGTTTCAAAGCGGCTACTGTACTCCTGTCTCTAAGCTTACTCTTGGCAAAGTTATAGAATTTATTCTTGTTCCCCTCACGGATAAAGCGTTCTTCTCTACGTCGCGTATGTTCGTGTACGCCAAGTACAAAGTTGCGTTCCGCTTCTTTCCATGCTGCCTTCGCTTCGGGTGATCTGTGGCGTTGATTCCAGAGAGCCTTCTTGCGCGCGCGCATACGTCGTAATTTTTTAGGTAAGCTAAGTGTACGGATCGACTTTCTACGCACAGGTACAAACAGCAGTATTATTTCTTGCAAGACAAGTGAAAATATATTACAGTAATCCTCGACACTTTGACAGTAACGATACAAATCATCCCAATTTAGGTGGCTTAAAAAGTTTGCAATACCTACGTAATCGGCCTGCTTAAAATCGCGGACAAAAAAGCCTGAAGTATGGTCGTCTGCCTGGAAAGCAATACAAAAGTCCACTTTGTGATGGTCGCTATTTGCAAATCGATCCTGCACTGATACATCAAACACACATTGGGCCTCGTTACATAGCACCAGGTCTAAAATATTGTTATGCCTAGTATTTTGCTGTACATATTGGGTGCAGTTGTTTTTCGCGAAACAATCTAACAATGCCGTCGCTATTCTGGCTAATCTATTGCCTATGTAGGTCAGACTATCCCATTCTACATCAGCTAAGTTGAAGTCTCCTACTAGGACAACAGGAAAACGTGCAGTACATAATTCATCAATAACGACACATAATGCAGTGGTCTCCGGTAAAGAGTGGCCTGTACGGTAAACACATGCAACGCGCCGTTTACATGTGACAGAGCAGACGTCTATGGCTATGATTTCTAATCCTACTGCACGAGCTGAGAGCGTGACTTCAGAAATAGAAAGTCGTTTGTGCGTCAAAAAAGCGACTCCCCCTCCTTCCTTTTTCTCTCCTAGTGCTCTATCTCTTCGGTACACACTATATGGAAACACAGCAGAGGTACCTGGGTCGCTAACTAACATGGCATTAGTTACGGTATTATTGGCCCATGTTTCAGTAATTGCTATAATATCATACTCTTCAGTGGACAATAGCATGGATAATTCTGTCAATTTCGTCTTATTTTTCAAACTCCGCGCGTTGAACATGCAACATTTAAGATTACCAGGTTGCTGATGTTTTCCTACACTTGAAAATCCGGCTTTTTGCTGGCGTTGGTATTCTGCGTTGTTGGTGGTTGATTTGGTGGTGAGCTGTTTGCAGCGTCGAGGAAGCTCTCTTCATCCTGTTCGTCCTGTTCGTTGGTGGTGGAAGACTGACCATTCAAGTCCATCTGCGAGTGGCGCTGGAAGTTGGGCAACTGCTGAGGCGGAGGCGGTTGATGATGGCGCTGGCGTTGCCTTCGACCGAGATGTTGACGCGGGTCCGTAGTTGATAGCGTGGACGATGACGGCTGGGCTGGGGGAGGCGGCGGCGGAGGTAGCGTTTCCTCTGGCAGCGGATCCCTGTCCCGCTTCCAGTACTGCTGATCCTGGGAACGAGTGAAGCGGTAGATTTTGCCGTCGCGTAAACCAAATTTGACAGCACTCGTCTCGACCGCGTCTCTCCAGTTCTCTCCGAGTGTCCGCTGCATAAGGGCGCGCACCTGTGCCCTCTTTTTCCCCAGAGCCACTCGTTCCGACGCGGGCATCGAAGCGCGAATGAACACTTTCGCGTACTGGGGAAAGTGGCGCAGCTGTTTCTTGCACTCCAGAACATCCACCTGATGTATGACAGACTTGAATACGACCTTCAACTTTGGGAGTTGGTCGTTGTTGCTGTCCAGATCTGTAAGTCTCTTCATTGCCTCGGGTGTAATGTGGCGGAGGCCGAGGCAGGCCAGGATATCCGTGACCGAAGTGGCGTCTTCGTGCCTTTGAAATACTCCTTGCGCATTTTTGGATGGCACTGGTAGTCCTTCGATAATGATAGCGCGATTGTGATCTTCTTCCTCCCTTTGCAGCTCCGCACGCTGGATGGCAGCAGTAGGGGGTGGGGGTGGGGGTCTATGCTGCTTCTTCCTCAGTTTCTCCATCTTCTTGTTCAGTACGTGGCTCCAAGGGATTGCCGTTCCTGGATCTCCTTCGTCCAACTGCGTGTCTGCAGCTGAGGCGTCAACAGCAGGCCGAGCGGCGGCGGAGTCGAACTTTTCGGAGAGTTTCGCCAGCTTCTCTCCGATGGACGTTTTCAGGTCAGCTAACGACTGCTCGACGGATGCCAGCCGCTCTTCCTCCACTGGTAAACTGCATTTTCCACAGTTAATTTTCAGCAGCTCAGAGGAGGTTTTCAGGTCAGACTGTAGCTTCTCTTGTCTGCTCGGATGCGCCGTAGGGAATAGGCAGACGATGCAGACGAAATTGCTGCATCGAGTACAGTTGACAGAAAAAGCTTTCCCAAGCTTTTTCAAGCACAGGCAGCATGTCTGGCTGTTTTCCGACATTTTTGCGGTTGTTAGCCAAAGTCCAGGATAGGGGCCCTGGGGCCAAAACAGTCCAGCTAAGTAGTAGCAAGCTTTGGAAGCTGCTTATCAAGCTGGCTGAAGATCAATTGCGCGTTATTGTCGTCTTCTTCGTTCTGTGGCAAAGAGAAGGTGTATGCTTCAGCATGTAAGTACGTGCTGAGCGATTTGAATATGAGACAGAGAGGGCGACACAAAAGAAAGGACACGACTGGTTTTTGCAAAAGAAAAACTTTCTCTAAAAAAAGGCAGCTGCTTTTCCTGTGATTTCTGATTAGTATAAGGTGAAAAATCGCAATTTTTAGGCCTAAAATTGATGCAGAAAATTTGCAAAAACCAAGGTCATATTTGAATTCTATGTGTAAAAATAGGTAGGATGTGTCATTGTAGTATGTAATTCTATTCAACCTGCTGTGTTACAGCTGTGGACCGCAACGTGACGAGCCTTCCGTGCATGGACATCTTGACGGTTTAAAGTCCTTTCTAATTTCAAGGTGTCCATGTGACAGAAAGTAGAGAAGGGTTAGGCCTATAACTTTATTACTACAGCAAAATTTTCATAGAGTTACAATTTTGACTACAGGCCTCTTGAAAGTTGAAAAATTCAGCAAAAATGCTCCCGCTTTTTCTATTATCCAAGATAAAAGAGCAATACCACTGAAATTTTTTCCTCATAAGTAACCTATCTTATGTACAGGGTGTCTTTTTTCTCATGGATGATTTTGATTGCCAATTTCAACAGGTTACCCTGTACCGATTTCGCTCAAATTTTGCCCACATATTTCCGAGCGTTTACCATTTACTTGATAAAAATTTCGAGTTGAAATGCTGCACTGGCAGTGAGAATTACAGCGGAGAAAATGAGATCACAATTTTTCAGCATTTTCACCATACTATTCGACTACGGCTACAATTCTTCCATCAAGATATCGAAAAACATGGCAAATGGCAATACTGCTGCATTTTTTCGAATGGTACACGGCTTTGGATTGTCTTTGTAGACCCTTTCCATCTTTCCACCCCATAAAGAATTCGGGAGTAATCAAATCTGATGATTATGGCTCAGCAGCTGATGATGCAGCACTGAGGAGGCATGAGCAGCACTAGACATGCCACTAGACATCTCTAAGCAATGCCACCATCACTGTCAATGTTTTTTGTCCGTTTAGGATGTAGGTTCCATCTAGTTGAAACAATTTTGCTCCTTGGAAAGAGCCGTTGGGATCCAACAAACATCTTTCAATCATTTGACAGTAAAAAGGTTGAAAAGTAAAAAGAAAAAGCTCAAAATTGCCGTTGTGAAAGGAAGGGGATAATTCTGACTACCAATACAGCATTTCACCTTGAAATTTTTAACAAGTAAATGGTAAACGGTCGGGGATATGTGGGCAAAATTTGAGCGAAATCGGTGCAGGATAACCTATTGAACTAGGCAATCAAAATCATCCATGAGAAAAAAGACACCCTGTAGAATTTGATGGAGATTTCAAAAAATAAAATTGGTTTTCCCAAAAAATTTAACCCCTAGCTTATAATTTTGCAAAAGTAGTATATTTTTGACAATTTTTGGGTAAGGGTTAAATTTTGGGAGAAAAACAATTTTATTTTTGAAATCTACATCAAATTCTACATAAGAGAGGTTACTTATGAGGAAAAAATTTCAGTGGTATTGCTCTTTTATCTTGGATAATAGAAAAAGTGGGAGCATTTTTGCTGAATTTTTCAACTTTCAAGAGGCCCGTAGTCAAAATTGTAACTCTATGAAAATTTTGCTGTAGTAATAAAGTTTGTAGGCCTCACCCTTCTCTACTTTCTTTCAAAATTTTACTCCGTGCAGGGCATGTATTCGCGCCGTGGCATTCATATAACCGAATTTGCAACAGGTGCAAAATACTTAAGTTTGAGCTTTCCGACACTATATCTCGCCATACAAGTGGCGGATTGGGCTCGAATTTGGTCCAGACATGGGGCCCCTATGGGGCATATATATGTGCCAAATTGTAGCCCGCTACACACTCTGGTTGCTGAAATATGGCTGAAAATGCTGAAAAACGGCAAAATGCGACCTTCCAACCTTTACCCCTCAATATCTCGATGATGCCTGAAGAAAATTTTCTTTCAAAATTTATCCACATGTGCAGTTTTTGATGGGGAATCCGATAGGCATATTATCTCGATTTCCAAAAATACCCCCATCCGCGTACTATGCAACCGCTACAGAAAACGTTTCTTAATGGATACGAATTTTACAATGGTGAACCCCAAAAATTTTGCTTCCAACCATAAACCACACAACACAGCCTTTGTATCCTGTCCAAGACCATGGTGGCGCCACTTCCCTTGTACAATATGTTCATTCACTCCTCCATCAGCACATACAATAAGTACTATAGGGTGTCTCGTAATAAACCATCCACCTTTCCATGCATGTAACTCTGGAACCAAATCTTAGATTTTCATGCGGTCTTTTCTATTTTGTAGCCAAGGCTTCAACAAAGATCTGCACAAAATTTCAGCTTCGTACGCCCAGTGGAAGGTGCTGAAACACCTTCTTTCTCCGGCGGTCAAAAACGAGGGTTTTTCTAACTGGTAGTGCCGATTTAGTGGTCTTTTGTGCATGGGTCCAAGACATTAATTAGTCTCGTAATGAAAAAAGAAGTCCCAAAATGCTAGGAAATGTGAATCTCACGCAGTAACCCCAATGCCACCATAGCAAACGCATGGAACAGGGTATCTTGAAAAATTAAGACCGAATTTTTCTCCATACTGAAGAAAAACGTCGATTTTGAACTTCGAGATTCAAACCGTCGTAATTTCCGAAGTACAGAGTCTGTATGCGGAAGTCTGTATGCGGACCGGATGTTTCCGAAGTCTGTATGCGGACCAAATAGCTGAAGTTTTGTAAAGACCTCAGTTGAAGCCTTGACTACAAAATAGAAAAGACCGCATGAAAATCTAAGGTGTGGTTCCAGAGTTACACGCACAGAAAGGTGGATGGTTTATTATGAGACACTCTGTATACGTAAGGATAACAATGCATTTGGTGCGAACGTTCGCTCATATGGTGACGCATGCATTTTTTGTGTCCATACATGGTTGACCCACCATCCTGTACGAAAATTAATGGATACGAAACATGCGACCCCCTCCCATTACGAAATTTAAAAGAGTACGAAAATTACTGGATTTACCGGACTTTGTTGCTTCATGCATGCTGCTCAAAGGGTGTTATGCTGCACGCGTTTGCCTGTGCTTACTCTTCTGTACTACTCGTTATAAAGTAAAATATTTTTTCAGAGACAATTCGCAACTGTTTCGGAGAAATTTCGCAGCCTGTTCGGACACAATTCCCAGAGAGAAAATTCCGGAGACATTTCCCAAAGCAAAATATTTTTTTCGGAGAAATTTCCTTTCTGGAAATTGTTTTTTCGGAGAGGTTTCGCAATGTGTTTTTCGGAGAAAATGCAATGTGTTTTTCGGAGAGATTTCATGGAATCCTACTTTTAGGAGGAAAATAGGGGAGAAAAGAGGGACCAACGAACGCTTCAATACCAAAGAACCAAAGACGCAACGGGCCGACGGCCGAGGGCCAAGGGGTCTCTCTTTTTACGTGTGGTTGCCATCATCAGCCCAACTCCTTCTCTCTTCTGCCCCTTTGACGCCACAACTTTTGGCTGGGGGAAAGGACGGTCTGGCCGAGAGAGCATCTTGAAAGGGCACACGCTCTTTAATTGCCGCGCTTGCGAGCTAGCTCCTCCTTTATATTAGCGAGCTCCGCCTCCGCCTTGTGTCTCATCTCTCTCTCGGCGGCCGCTTTCGCCTTTGCACTTGCCGCCTCTCCTGCTCTTCTAGTCATCACATCGTGATCCATCCTTCTCCAGCGCATCTGCTCCTCTTTCAGTCGATTAGCCTCCTCCTCCGCCGCTACTCTTATCGCCTTCTCCACGGCCGCCTCCACCTTAGCATGTTCCGCCTCCGCCGCGAACCGATTCGCTCTTTCTTTCGCAGCGTCCAGCTGTTGGCGCCAGTCTACCGTTTCCTTAAAAGAACAACAACAGTGTACGCCAATCAGCTACACGACAAGTTTGTACAGGGTGTTCACTTTGGGTAGACCATGTCGTCTGGGGTTATAATTGGAAACCACAAGGGTTAAAACGCTGAAATTTTCTTGCAGATACCCAAGGATATGCCTATAACCTTGTGTTAAAATTTCGTTTTAAAACTCCAATCTGAATGTAAGATATTGGTACCTCAAGTTTCGACCAGGAAAATCATATAGTTTTGAATCGCAAGTCTGGTGTTCAGAGAATTCGTGTGACATTTTCATCATAACGCTAGGCATATTCTTGGGTATCTACAAGAAAAATTTCAGCGTGTTAACCTTGTGGTTCCCGAGTTACTGTAAAGTTTGGTGTATAACCCGATATCGAATATTACCCGATATCGAATATAACCCGAGCAATTTGGTCGATTTTGAGTTTTTGTATTGTATATAACCCGATATCGGGTAATACACGATACGTGTTTCATGCAGCAGCGAATGCAGTTTTTTGCCCATTTTCAGCGAAAAATACGGATATTTGGAGGCAAAAAGCGAAACCGCATAGCAATTTGCAAAAAATACATTGAATTACTAGCCCGAGCAGCCCTTACTGGCACCTGGTGCAAGGTTTTGGAATCGGTTTCCCGTGTGTTCTGTACATACAAAGTCTTTGGAAAGAATCAAGACTGCGATGAGAGACGAAATGCTTTGCGAACGGCTAACTAGGACCATCAACAAAGCATACGTATTTTGAAGTGGAATACTCAGGGCAAGCATTATATTGACATTGCTTGATTTGGTGCTGGAATTTCGATGTGACGTCACGTCTTCCCCGACCCCCCCCCCCCCCCCCATCATCACGCTAACGTCACATCGGCCAGACCCCCTCCCCCTATTTCTGCGTGACGTAATTTAAACGCTCAGTGCGCGTCGCGTCCTGCTTGAGTGGAGCCGGAGCCGCGACGCGCTGCTTAGATATGGACGCGTCATAAATTACGCGAAGCGTCCATACATTACGTTACCACTGAACAAAGGTAGGGGGTCTGACCTAAATGTAACAGAAGCGTAATGGTTTAAAGGGCGGATGTGGCAAAGATTTGCCTATAGCCCTTTAGGTGGGAAAATTTTGGGTTGTAGGATTTTGGAAAACATTATGGACTGTCCTACAACGCGTATCCTCAAACTCAAAAATTGTTGATGACGGCAAAACTTCCATAATAGGATATCCATAATTTCAATAGTAGGATCATAATTTTCATAGTAGGATCCATAATTCATAGTATCCATAATTTTCTACATAGTAGGATATCCATAATTTTCAGTTTTTCAGCAAAATCCGGCAAATTGTAGGATAAAAAAATATCCGACGCCTATTTGTAGGATCACACATGTGTGAGATTTCCCACTTAGAGGGATAGTGAAGGCGAGGATCACATCGATTTTTCAAATTTCCTTCTGTGAACCTATGCAGTTTCACATGCTGAATCGATCCCACCCACCTGTCTCGACGCGATTTTGCCTCCTCGAAGAGAAAATCACATGTGCCGCGTGTTTCGCAATTAATTGCGCGGCAAAATATGGGAATCTTTGCCTCATCTGCCCTTTAACAGATGGTAAGGGAAACGGCTGCGAAACGTAATAAAAAATCTTCAACGAAGTTTTGGCGTGATGCGATACATAACTTTTGAGAAT
This sequence comes from Epsilonema sp. ZAB3_2, assembly GCA_030247985.1. NCBI lineage: Eukaryota > Metazoa > Nematoda > Chromadorea > Desmodorida > Epsilonematidae > Epsilonema > Epsilonema sp. ZAB3_2. Next base: position 10,196 of record JASAMW010005968.1, read on the forward strand.
TGTTTCTACTGTTGTTCACCTCTTGAATGACATCCGTCCCTACGTACTTATATATGTACTGTAGTACTGTGTGAATGCAAGCAAAATTTAATTAGCAGGTGTGCGTATTGCGTATCGCGTATTGTATTATGCGTAGTATAGTATGTGTGCGTATTCTTTCAAAAATTCGAATGCATTCAAATTTATTTATTCTTGATATTGTACTGTACGTACTGCATGTCTAATTGCTTTTCTCTTTTCCAGTTCGTGCCATGGCCCTCTATTCTTTATTCCAGTTTTCTGTAGCCCTTGTAGCCAGTTTTCTGTAGCCCTGATTCAGCCTGCTGGTGGGGTGGCCCTTCTTGCGTTCGGCGGTGGTTCGATGGCGTTTCGAAGCCTTTCTCGCCTTCCAGTGCTTCTGGTGTCCGGCCTCGTGCTCTCTCCGCTGGTGGTTGGCGTCCGTTCCGCTGTTGGTTGGTGGCGCGCGTTCGGTGGTCTTGGCGGTGCTCTGGTGGATGGCGGCGCCTCTTTCTTCTTCTCTTTCTACAGCTGTCTTTCTGCGGATGTCCCGGCGAAAATTAGTTTCTGACTTCACAAACAATAATTTTATTGTGTGTACGTAACGTATGTATTTATTATTTATTTATCTTCCTACCGTAACCCAATCTATTATTTTGTCCTTGTGTTAAACTAAATCTTTTGTATTCCTATTTATCACATAGTATTATTGTTTTAGTATAATCAAGACTACATAAGGGAAGAGAGACTAAGCCAGCTAGCTAGTATTGGCGTCGTGTTCCATGCTACGGCCGTTTTGGTCCCAATCAGGGGCCCCCGTAGATCGATGTAAAATAAAGAAAGGGGCCCCCGCCGGGCCCCTGATCGGGGGCCCCGTCTGTGAACAAAAAGAAAGAAAAAGAAAACGAAAAGAAAAACATCTCAACTTTTGCATGCATTATTATAGGGGCCCCCGATCGGGGGCCCGGCCCCCCGATTGGGACCAAAACGGCTGTAGCATGGAACACGAAGCCAATATAGTAGCCTCGAGAAAATAGAAGACGGAGGAGAGGCGTTTATTTTCTCTGGTCACTCCTTGGGCTGGGCTACGGGTGCTCAAACAGAGATGACCAACGCATTATCGATCCGCCCGCCCGTCTTCTATTGTCTCGCAGCTACCCTACTAGCTGGCTAGTCTCTCTTCCCTTATGTAGTCTTGGTATAATATAGGTTCAAAATTTTAGACAATTCGAGTTCAAGTTCGAGTTCAGGTTCAGCATTTCAAGTTGAGTTCGAGTTCAAGTTCAGGTTCACCAAAAAATTAGGGTTTTTTCGAGTTCAAGTTCGAGTTCAGGTTCAATTTTTCATACGAAATTAATATGTGGAAATTGGAAAAATGCTTCTTGTCCAGCACTTCGTTCATCATTTTTTGCAATTTTTCATTACTTTTGTATGCCCAAGGTGCCAATTCGACCCTTCTGGCTTCAATTTATAGCTGAAGGGTGGTGATTTTTTTACAATATTTCCATAGGCACACAAAAAACTTGCATGGACCTGAATAAAACCTTATTGAACCTGAATGAACCTTAATTGAACCTTAATTCTGAGAACCTTAATTAATTTTCTTGATGAATTTGGAGTTCAAGTTCAAGTTCAGGTTCTCAAAAATTTCCCATTTGAGTTCAAGTTCGAGTTCAGGTTCACTAAAAAATTATGGTTTTTCGAGTTCGAGTTCGAGTTCAGGTCGAACCTATATTATACTATAACTAATATTCTGCCATACCTATGTAATCAAAGATCTTATTTATTAGTTGATCCACCGTACGTGTATATCTTACTTATTTTTCTCGTATTTTCTTGACGGCTCAGGTCATGTACCTAATCCTGTGGTTCTTGTACTTTATTTACTTTACATACTGTAGGCCTTACTTCTTACATTTTTCTTTTCACCAAGTGGGGAGGAGACGTCTCGCGGCGATTTACGTCGTACTATAGTACTATATTTAGAGTCTAGCACCCCTTATTTATTACGATGTGGACTTTGCATTGCGTTCGTAATTCTCTCGTGCCACTTTTGACATCGTTGCGTCTGGGTGGAGTGTTACGTGTGTGTTGGCGTTGGACAGTGTTTCACCTTACCGACTTGCCGGTTTGTCGTGTCTCGAGTAAACCTTTTCGTATCCTTTCCGTGTGTGGTGCTGCTGTCTTGGGTTTTATCGTAGAGTAATATTGCTTGTACATAGTGTATGGGAGTGCACCGTCTGTACTGGAGTCGGATTAGTCATTGTCCCCCTTCCAGTGCAATTGACCCGAATGTACTGCATAACTCAGGAACCAAAGGCCGATTGAGACGAATAGGATATCAAGCGATTCCTTGAACTACCCTCCTTCAAAATGAGCTATTTTGGTTCATCATTTGCTGTAACAGCAAGATCAAAGGAGCTTAGCTTACCCTACACAGTACCCTATCCATCCACCATTATGCAGTAAGGCGATTGGGAAAGGTCGATGGCGACCCCGCGGCATTTAGTGAAAGTTTGGATCGGTGTCTGCGGGGTCGTCGACCTTATTCAATCATCTGGAAGCGTCAAAGGAGCGAGTGAAAAGAAGAATTGACAGCAAATGACGTCGACGACCTCACAGGCACCGAATACCGATCCAAACTTTCGCTAAATGCCGCGGGGTCGCCATCGACCAACCCAATCGGGTCTACATACGGTGTCCTTTTTTCCTTTCTTGTCGCTCACTTGTTCAAAATCCCCGTCCTCGCCTTCCTCCGAAAGTAAAATTGACCGATCGCCCCCTCCGCCAGCGACAGTCATCACGCAGGTGTCTTCATCCTGGTGACGAACGGACCCCGCTGTAGGCTGACGACCGCGCGGCTGCTGGAGGGTAAGGCGCTAAAAGAAACCGGTTACCTCATCACCGTGCAGAGGTAAATCCATGTCTCATGTACGTTACGTACGTAACTAGCAACTAACATCTACCTAACTACGTAAAGTCTGGCAAATTTTCCTTCTCGACTAGTATACAGGGTGTCTCATAATAAACCAAACACGTTTTCGTGCATGTAAATCTGGAACCAAACATTAGATTTTCATGCGGTTTTTTGCATTTTTTAGCCAAGGCTTCAACTTAGATGTATACTAAATTTTAGCTTGCTAGTGGAAGCTGCTCAAACACTTTTTCTCTCCGGCGGCCAAAAAACGAGGGTTTTTCAAACTGGTAGTTCCGATAAGCGGTCTTCTATGCCATGGTAAAATTGGTATTATAGCGAAAAAAGATGTCCCAAAAATGCAAGGAAATGTGTGTCTCATGCATTATCCCCTGTGTCACCATAGAAAACGCATGGAACAGGGTATCTTGAAAAATTAAGACCGAAAATTTCTCCATACTTGATACGACTATCGCCGACTATCGTCTATTTTACGCAACGCGCCTTGAGTCCAGGTGCCAACTGCTAATGGCCAGACTATAGTCTATTGTGAGGGTTGATTCACATTGACAGGCATACACTCGGCAAGCCCATCATGGCCCGTGCAAAAGACAAGACAGAGGACAATCATCGATATGCAGCGGCTTACGTGAATCAGCCCTCACCGCTCTTCCTTATACAGGGTGTATCAGAATTTACTCACCGGATGTTTGTGGCTTATCTCCACAACAGTGCCATTATTCGAATGCGGTTTTTTGCACTCCGTTGTGGAGATAGGAAGAACAAACATTCGGTGAGTAAATTTTGATACACCCTGTACAATCTGGAGCTTCTTTTCTTACAGTGAGTAAGTATTCGACGGCCATCTCGGGGTTGTTGAAGGAGGCGCGCAAGGCTTCCACCACCCGCGGTCGCTCGTAGCCCATGCTGCATATCTCCGTCACCATGCTCTCGTAGGCCGGACCAGTGACTGAAAATTCAGGTTAATTCAGAGGGGTCACCTCGCGACCAAGCACTGCTCTTATTGCATATGGTGAATATTTTTGCTAATTATCTCCGTACAGTACTCACCCTTCTTCTTCGCAGCGACTGATGCTGACGCCGTTGTTCCTTGTCCATCAATTCCGTCGTGACGACCCGCCGAAGCTTCCTGAGCAGAGGTTTGCAGGGCCTCCGCCAACGCCCGATCTTCGTCCTCGTTCGCCACGCCTTCCAACTGATTCTGCATATGCATCCACGCGTGTTCCGGTAGCTGACTATTCGGTAGAAACGGGGTTTCTGTACCCGTCGTGCCTGCAATTTGCAAAACAGTTCGCTTTACTGCTAAGGTCGCATGCAAGTACTTTGGTATAGTCTGGCCAGTAAGAGTTCGCTAATTGCATTCAAGACGCGTTGCGTAAAATAGATTTACATAATGCGGATTTCTGTCCGTGCTTCGTGTACTCCTATTTAACAGAAGTAGGCAGGCTACATGCAAACAACACAGGACGACTTTTTTATGTTTTTATTTTTATGTTTATGCAAAGTTTAGTTTTGTCCGTCTTGCAAAGTGCATCCACCATATGCAATAAGAGCCAGTGTTTGGTCGCGAGGCGACCCCTCTGAATTAACCTTGATTTTCAGCGCAACTTTTGATCAGTAGTCGACACGAAGGTCGGCGCTGTCGTCTTTCTTGCTCGTTTGTTTTTCCGCAAATAAATACCTATTTTGTCCGTCTTGCAAGTTTATTTTAATGTTATTATTTCTATTTATTATTATTTATATTTATTATTTAATTATTTATATTTATTATATTTATTATTTTATATTTATTATATTTATATTTATTATATTTATTATTTTATATTTATTATAGTTATATTTATTATATTTATTATTTTATATTTATTATATTTATATTTATTAAAGGGTACTATGGGGTAAACCCGCCCATGGGAAAATCCGCCCACCTAAGGCTTCAGGGCTGTATATCTCAGGAACCATACGACCGATTGAGACAAGTAGGATATTAATCGATTCCTTGAACTCTCCTCTTTCAAATGAGCTATTTGGCACGTCATTTGCTGAAACATCAAGCTCACGGGTTCACGTTTTTCAACAAGAGATCAAAAATGACCAAACTTTAGATGTTGCGCAAAAACCACCCTGTATGTTACAAATGAACACCCGGTATGTGGACGGCAAGTTGGCGTGGTGCCCTGAGTAGTATCATTCATACCCTTCACACTTCAGAAAGAAAACTTTCTATTTCAATTTTTAAAATTATTGGACGTTGCCAAAAGGCTTGGCTTCCATCTTTAAAAAACGCCCATAAATACGTATACAGATTGGTCAGCCTGAAGCATTGCCGAAGTCTTAGGGGGGCGGGTTTACCCCCTAGGGCTCGTGTTTTAGCGACAGCTAAAATTGGCTATAACTTTCTAAAGACGTTCAGCAGTAGAGCCGTACTTTGCACGTTTAACTATAAGGCCTAACCACGTATGTTATGCCATGTGATTTTATTTTGGTTCAGGCATTGGTTCCAGAGAACTGCTTAGGGGGCGGGTTTACCCCATGTTACCCTATTTATTATTTTATATTTATTATGTTTATATTTATATTTATTATATTTATTTTTTTATATTTTTTAATATTTTATTATTTTTATGTTTATGCAAAGTTTAGTTTTGACCATCTTGCAAAGTGCATCCACCATATGCAATAAGAGCCAGTGTTTGGTCGCGAGGCGACCCCTCTGAATTAACCTTGATTTTCAGCGCAATTTTTGATCGGTAGTCGACGCGAAGGTCGGCGCTGTCGTCTTTCTTGCTCGTTTGTTTTTCCGCGCCGACCTTTGCCCCGACTACCGATCAAAAGTGGCACTGAAAATCCAGGTTAATTCAGAAGGGTCACCTCGCGACCAAGCACTGGCTCTTATTGCATGCATTATTATTACCTAGTAATAAGAGGGGACTAAGAGACTAAGAGGGGTCACTAAGAGTACTAAGAGGGGTCACCTCGCGACCAAGCACTGCTCTTATTGTATATGGTGAATATTTTTGCTAATTATCTCCGTACAGTACTCACCCTTCTTCTTCGCAGCGACTGATGCTGACGCCGTTGTTCCTTGTCCATCAATTACGTCGTGGCGACCCGCCGAAGCTTCCTGAGCAGAGGTTTGCAGGGCCTCCGCCAACGCCCGATCTTCGTCCTCGTTCGCCACGCCTTCCAACTGATTCTGCATATGCATCCGCGCGTGTTCCGGTAGCTGACTATCCGGTAGAAACGGGGTTTCGGTACCCGTCGTGCCTGCAATTTGCAAAACAGTTCGCTTTACTGCTGTGCTAAGGTCGCATGCAAGTACTTAGGTATAGTCTGGCCAGTAAGAGTTCGCTAATTGCATTCAAGACGCGTTGCATAAAATAGATTTACATAATGCGGATTTCTGTCCGTGCTTCGTGTACTCCTATTTAACAGAAGTAGGCAGGCTACATGCAAACTACACAGGACGACTTTTTTTATGTTTTTATTTTTATGTTTATGCAAAGTTTAGTTTTGTCCGTCTTGCAAAGTGCATCCACCATATGCAATAAGAGCCAGTGTTTGGTCGCGAGGCGACCCCTCTGAATTAACCTTGATTTTCAGCGCAACTTTTGATCGGTAGTCGACGCGAAGGTCGGCGCTGTCGTCTTTCTTGCTCGTTTGTTTTTCCGCAAATAAATACCTATTTTGTCCGTCTTGCAAGTTTTTTTTAATGTTATTATTTCTAATTATTATTATTTATATTTATTATTTAATTATTTATATTTATTTTATTTATTAGTTTATACCTATTTATTATATTTATATTTATTATATTTATTATTATTTTATATTTATTATAGTTATATTTATTATATTTATTATTTTATATTTATTATATTTATATTTATTAAGGTCTCACACTATAGATCTCTGAGCCGTGGACTCCTGTACTACTACTGAAGTATCTGGTGATATCTAATTCCAGCTGTTTTCACTTCCTGACACCATACGATCATCCGTCTGCTTGTTTTCCGTTCGCTGTTTCCGCTCCAGTCGCGCTCTCTGCGCTCGTCTTCGAACTATGCAGGGACAACTGTCTATGCATGGACTTCTTGATAAATTCGGTCCAGGCTCTCCTGAGCCAACGAAAGCGAGTTGAGAGGAGATCAAGATATCGATCGAAAGCTTGTTACACGATCTCTTTGACGCGCCATAGAGCGCCTCTTGAAACGGCCTCTCCGTGGCGCTATTCTTGATTGAAACGATAACTTTTTCAAACACGTTTTTCTTGGATAACTTTGCGTAGAGGCAACGTAGAGAGGCGCCGCAGGTACCGATCGATTCCTCTCGTCAAGACGCGTTGAATGGTGTGCCGCATGTTGAAAAATACCCAGTGGTTCCTTCGGAACACCCAAATCGCATGGTTTTTATGGTGTTCTTTGGCGTGTCGTACTGCGCCGAATACAAGAGCTTTGGCGCTGCCGTTTGGTGTACGTGTAGAGGAAGAATGATACTTTATTCACATTATGACGGATCACTTTTATCTTGCGTACAACGGCTACAACGAAGCCTCAAAGTTGGCTCCGAAACTACAGCTTGAGACCTTAAAGGGTACTATGGGGTACCGTATTTTTGGGTGTATACAAAAATCGAGAGGTCCTATGGGGGGTTATACACTGGGGGGGGGGGGGGGGGGGGGGATATACAATGGGGGGGGGGGGATAAATATGGGACAAAATTTATGTTTTTGAGAGGTGTGTAGACGCATGTTTTTGAGGTCAAAAGTATGTGTTTTAGGGCATAATCGCGGTCAAAACAGGGTTATTCTAGTACAAGACATGCTCAGCTAAGCTTATAGGCATAGTAGCTTGGTGTAGGAGTAGCTGTGGCTAGCTTATGACCAGCTTACATAGGTATGTTAGGTACCTTCCAGTACATGGGGGGTTATACACCAGGGGGGGGATATACACTGGGCAAAATTTATGTTTTGCCAATGGGGGGTTATACACTGGGGGGGGGGGGATATACAATGGGGGGGGGATATACACCCAAAAATACGGTAAACCCGCCCATGGGAAAATCCGCCCACCTAAGGCTTCAGGGCTGTATATCTCAGGAACCATACGACCGATTGAGACAGGTAGGATATCAATCGATTCCTTGAACTCTCCTCTTTCAAATGAGCTATTTGGCACGTCATTTGCTGAAACATCAAGCTCACGGGTTCACGTTTTTCAACAAGAGGTCAAAAATGACCAAACTTTAGATGTTGCGCAAAAACCACCCTGTATGTTACAAATGAACACCCGGTATGTGGACGGCAAGGGGGCGTGGTGCCCTGAGTAGTATCATTCATACCCTTCACACTTCAGAAAGAAAACTTTCTATTTCAATTTTTAAAATTATTGGACGTTGCCAAAAGGCTTGGCTTCCATCTTTAAAAAACGCCCATAAATACGTATACAGATTGGTCAGCCTGAAGCATTGCCGAAGTCTTAGGGGGGCGGGTTTACCCCCTAGGGCTCGTGTTTTAGCGACAGCTAAAATTGGCTATAACTTTCTAAAGACGTTCAGCAGTAGAGCCGTACTTTGCACGTTTAACTATAAGGCCTAACCACGTATGTTATGCCATGTGATTTTGTTTTGGTTCAGGCATTGGTTCCAGAGAACTGCTTAGGGGCGGGTTTACCCCATGTTACCCTATTTATTATTTTATATTTATTATATTTATATTTATATTTATTATATTTATTTTTTTATATTTTTTAATATTTTATTATTTTTATGTTTATGCAAAGTTTAGTTTTGACCATCTTGCAAAGTGCATCCACCATATGCAATAAGAGCCAGTGTTTGGTCGCGAGGCGACCCCTCTGAATTAACCTTGATTTTCAGCGCAATTTTTGATCGGTAGTCGACGCGAAGGTCGGCGCTGTCGTCTTTCTTGCTCGTTTGTTTTTCCGCGCCGACCTTTGCCCCGACTACCGATCAAAAGTGGCACTGAAAATCCAGGTTAATTCAGAAGGGTCACCTCGCGACCAAGCACTGGCTCTTATTGCATGCATTATTATTACCTAGTAATAAGAGGGGACTAAGAGACTAAGAGGGGTCACTAAGAGTACTAAGAGGGGTCACCTCGCGACCAAGCACTGCTCTTATTGTATATGGTGAATATTTTTGCTAATTATCTCCGTACAGTACTCACCCTTCTTCTTCGCAGCGACTGATGCTGACGCCGTTGTTCCTTGTCCATCAATTCCATCGTGACGACCCGCCGAAGCTTCCTGAGCAGAGGTTTGCAGGGCCTCCGCCAACGCCCGATCTTCGTCCTCGTTCGCCACGCCTTCCAACTGATTCTGCATATGCATCCGCGCGTGTTCCGGCAGCTGACTATCCGGTAGAAACGGGGTTTCGGTACCCGTCGTGCCTGCAATTTGCAAAACAGTTCGCTTTACTGCTGTGCTAAGGTCGCATGCAAGTACTTAGGTATAGTCTGGCCAGTAAGAGTTCGCTAATTGCATTCAAGACGCGTTGCATAAAATAGATTTACATAATGCGGATTTCTGTCCGTGCTTCGTGTACTCCTATTTAACAGAAGTAGGCAGGCTACATGCAAACTACACAGGACGACTTTTTTTATGTTTTTATTTTTATGTTTATGCAAAGTTTAGTTTTGTCCGTCTTGCAAAGTGCATCCACCATATGCAATAAGAGCCAGTGTTTGGTCGCGAGGCGACCCCTCTGAATTAACCTTGATTTTCAGCGCAACTTTTGATCGGTAGTCGACGCGAAGGTCGGCGCTGTCGTCTTTCTTGCTCGTTTGTTTTTCCGCAAATAAATACCTATTTTGTCCGTCTTGCAAGTTTATTTTAATGTTATTATTTCCATTTATTATTATTTATATTTATTATTTAATTATTTATATTTATTTTATTTATTAGTTTATATTTATTATATTTATATTTATTATATTTATTATTTTATATTTATTATAGTTATATTTATTATATTTATTATTTTATATTTATTATATTTATATTTATTAAAGGGTACTATGGGGTAAACCCGCCCATGGGAAAATCCGCCCACCTAAGGCTTCAGGGCTGTATATCTCAGGAACCATACGACCGATTGAGACAAGTAGGATATTAATCGATTCCTTGAACTCTCCTCTTTCAAATGAGCTATTTGGCACGTCATTTGCTGAAACATCAAGCTCACGGGTTCACGTTTTTCAACAAGAGGTCAAAAATGACCAAACTTTAGATGTTGCGCAAAAACCACCCTGTATGTTATAAATGAACACCCGGTATGTGGACGGCAAGGGGGCGTGGTGCCCTACCCCCAGGCGAAGTTTCAACCAATTCGCCCCACTGGTACTGGAGATATGGCAAAAAACAATCTCAGTACTTAGTGGGGTAAATGCGCCCACCTAACTCCTGTACTAAAGTATAGGGTAAACCCGCCTACCTCATCAGCACAAAGTACTGCAATCCTAAGCAAGCAGCAGTCATATCAGGGCACAATCACATAGTCCTTCAAATTTTTAAAAATTCTCTGGGTGGGCGGGTTTACTGCCAGTACTGAAAAATTAGTTGACAGCAAAGTAGTCCCATTCACAGCATTTATTACGTATCTAAACTATCTTAGCTGTTTAATTGGTAGCTACTGTTCATGATAATTGCTTCTGCTTCTTTTCTAACATGCCAGAATGATAAAGAATAGCCTGGGCAGCCTCAAATTAGCCAAAATCATGGGTGGGCGGGTTTACCTCCTGTACTAAGAGATCAGCTGTCACTAGAGTAGTATCATTCATAACCTTCACACTTCAGAAAGAAAACTTTCTATTTCAATTTTTAAAATTATTGGACTTTGCCAAAAGGCTTGGCTTCCATCTTTAAAAAACGCCCATAAATACGTATACAGATTGGTCAGCCTGAAGCATTGCCGAAGTCTTAGGGGGGCGGGTTTACCCCCTAGGGCTCGTGTTTTAGCAACAGCTAAAATTGGCTATAACTTTCTAAAGACGTTCAGCAGTCGAGCCGTACTTTGCACGTTTAACTATAAAGCCTAACCACGTATGTTATGCCATGTGATTTTGTTTTGGTTCAGGCATTGGTTCCAGAGAACTGCTTAGGGGGCGGGTTTACCCCATGTTACCCTATTTATTATTTTATATTTATTATATTTATATTTATATTTATTATATTTATTATTTTATATTTTTTATTTATTTTAATTTATATTTTATTATTTTTATGTTTATGCAAAGTTTAGTTTTGACCATCTTGCAAAGTGCATCCACCATATGCAATAAGCGCCAGTGTTTGGTCGCGAGGCGACCCCTCTGAATTAACCTTGATTTTCAGCGCAACTTTTGATTGGTAGTCGACGCGAAGGTCGGCGCTGTCGTCTTTCTTGCTCGTTTGTTTTTCCGCGCCGACCTTTGCCCCGACTACCGATCAAAAGTGGCACTGAAAATCCAGGTTAATTCAGAAGGGTCACCTCGCGACCAAGCACTGGCTCTTATTGCATGCATATGCAGGATAGGTGGCCGGGTTTAACCCATGATACCCTACTCCTACATTACCTGCGGGCCTGCATTACCCTACTCCTACATTACCTGCATTACCTAGTAATAACTTTGATTTTCAGCGCAACTTTTGATCGGTAGTTGACGCGAATGTCGGCGCTGTCGTCTTTCTTGCTCGTTTTTTTTTCCGCGCCGACCTTCGCCCCGACTTCCGATCAAAATTTGCACTGAAAATTCAGGTTAATTCAGAGGGGTCACCTCGCTACCAAGCACTGCTCTTATTGCATATGGTGAATATTTTTGCTAAAATTATCTCCGTACAGTACTCACCCTTCTTCTTCGCAGCGACTGATGCTGACGCCGTTGTTCCTTGTCCATCAATTACGTCGTGACGACCCGCCGAAGCTTCCTGAGCAGAGGTTTGCAGGGCCTCCGCCAACGCCCGATCTTCGTCCTCGTTCGCCACGCCTTCCAACTGATTCTGCATATGCATCCGCGCGTGTTCCGGTAGCTGACTATCCGGTAGAAACGGGGTTTCGGTACCCGTCGTGCCTGCAATTTGCAAAACAGTTCGCTTTACTGCTGTGCTAAGGTCGCATGCAAGTACTTAGGTATAGTCTGGCCAGTAAGAGTTCGCTAATTGCATTCAAGACGCGTTGCATAAAATAGATTTACATAATGCGGATTTCTGTCCGTGCTTCGTGTACTCCTACTGTAAATCCAGAAATTTTCGTTGTCGTTTAATTTTCGTACAATTCGTACAAAAAATTTTGTCCGAAAATTAATGGATACGAATTTTTGTATGGTGAACGCAAAAATTTTACTGTCACCCTGTACCAGGGTTGCCTATTCATATTCAAATTGTATTCATATTCAAATTGAAAACAGCGTTTTTTAATTTTGATAATTCATATTCATATTCATTTTAATTAAAGACGGCTTGCAATATTCATATTCATTTTCAAATTAATTGTAAGCAATAATATGAATAATTTGAATAGTTTGTATAATTTGAATAATATGAATAATCAATATTATCATAATTATCAAAAGGTATTTTGTAGAGTTGCCACAGAGAATGTGGTGCACAGACTAGTGTTTTTCACATGTTCTTTCTTTTCCGACTTGGTACTTTGTATGCTTGAAGTAAATAACCAATGTTTTATGGCTGCTCCAATAGCCAGAATAGTCTCGGCAAACCATACTTCTGCAGTTACTGTCAACTTTTCAGTCAAAAAATCACTACCAAAATATCAAAATTAAATATTCATATTCAAACTAAATTCAGGCCTTGAATTTTGATAATATTCATATTCAAACATAATTCAAAGCACCCCTTCAATATCATATTCATATTCGTTTTAATTCAAATCCTATTTGAATAGGCATCCCTGCCCTGTACACCATGCTCGCCTCTTATATCATGTCCAAAATCATGGTGCCACTTCCAATCTTATGTTCATTCAATCGTTCCTCAGTATGTACATACTGTAGTGGGTAATCAATGCATTCATTGCATACGTGCACTCATAAAATGGCGACGCATGCAATTCTTTGCGTTCATACATGGTTGACCCACCATCCTGTACGAAAATTAATGGATACAAAACAGGCGACCCCCTCCCAGTACGAAATTTAAAAGAATACGAAAATTTCTGGATTTACAGTATTTAACAGAAGTAGGCAGGCTACATGCAAACTACACAGGACGACTTGAGTCCCATAGCCAACTCTCTCTGGCCAGACTATAGGTACTGTAGGTAGGTAGAGCAGCAGCAAGAATCTTTATTGGTAAAACAAACCAAATGGACAGGTGATACCGACAAAGGGTAATAGGGTGACATGCCCATAGTGGCCGATACGTACTTAACTTAGTACATATCTATGTACATACTGTATATTATAATAGGTACATTGGTACAATAATATGACAGAAAGATAAATAATATAACAAAATCGACAAAACAAGGTAACAGTCGTATCCAAAAAGGGGTGATGCCACCAGCAGTCACTGAGTGGCATGATGAAACACGGTCCAGGTCGATGGATGGGCGGGCTACTGTATGCTCACATGGTAGAGTAAAAGCGGCCCAGTACAGGGATGCGCGAAACCGCGGAGTCCAGTAGGCCACCATCATTTCGATCAGATTCACTTAGCTCCATATCGGGGAAGAGGGTGTCAGTCCGTAAAGCTCCACGAAAGGTAGCAAGACTAGGAAGTACCGAGCCATTGTGGGGGCTGGGAAATAGACCGACAGGGAGACGGTTCCAGAGCTTCACAGCACTGTGTAGAGGGAAGCAGCGGTCCGTGGGGGCTGGGGAGCCCTGGGGATGCAACACGCCATTGGACACCTGTAATTGCATACCGTAGTGAGAACCCCTACACGCCCTACGCAGCGCAGACCGAGGGGGAGGGGGCGAAGCAGCTAGGACATTGCCAGGAAGATAGCGGACATTGAGCTGGTTTGAGGATGGTGATCAACTGGCGCTCGAAGCATATCTGGGCCAATGGCTTCCAATCCAGCTTCTCCAGCAGTTCAGCATAGCTGGATTGGTAGTCATTGGTGGACAGTCGTGCCGCGAACATATGCACGCGCTCCAGCTGTACCCAGTGTGTTCTTGTTGTAGGGCAGGAGAAGGGAAAGGCATGCAACACAGCATAGGCATGATTTTTGTCTTGTACAGAAGTGAGAACTTTGCCCTGTTTATGTAACGGCCAATAGTGCGAAATAGGGCACCGAGTGCTGCCTTGGCCTTTGCTTTGGCGTACGCAGTGTGCACGCCAAAGGACAGTCGTGGATCTAAAACAACACCAAGGTATTTCAACTCAGCAACACATCGGACTTCCATCTGGTCAATCTGAACAGGTTGGCTGAGTGACAGTAATCGATGGCTAGCTGAGCACACCATCAACATTGACTTTTTGGGTTGATGGACAGATGCAGTTTGGCATACTCAGCCAGCACGTGGTCCACATCGGCCTGCAGCTCTGATTCGGCAGTTGGGGTGGATAAGGGCTTAACGAGAAGTAAGTCGTCGGCATATGCCACCAACCGACAGTTTTCTGACAAAGCTGTGTTGAGCACAGGATGGATGTATGAGATAAAAATTAGAGGGGAAATAATCGAGAGGGGAAATTATCCCTGGGGTGTGCCAGACAACACAGCTTGGTCAGCGGAAGTGGTCGAACCAACCTGTACAAACTGCTTGCGACCCAACAGAAAGGAGCTAAGTACCTGCCCCAAGCGATCGTCAAGCCCAAACTCACTTTGAAAGTTGCTCACTTTGAAAGTTGCTTTGAAAGTTCCTAGAGTACGCTAGGAACAGGGCTGCCTACTACTTACTATTTATTTATACTGTTACTACATACTACAAATTATTTTGGCTTTTTATACTATACTATACTATACCACAATTAGGAAAAAATATAAATAGTATACTATTACTAGAATTAGCAGATTCTAGTATAAATTACTAAAATTAATTCTAGTATACTGAAATTAAATATAGTATACTGCCATATTTCTAAACCGTTTAGCTCGTTTTATCCTTTATTAAGTCAATATTTGACAGAAGAAATACAATACAACGCAAAGAATTCTTTGTTTTTCCCTATTTTCACGTTCCATCACATCTTTTTCTGTGAAAAAACACATGTATGAGGGGTCATTTTCATCATTTCCATCTGGTTTAGCGGTGCTACTACTACCTTTCATACTACTAGTATACTATACCACAATTTAATTTTAAATATTTGACCCCATGAACTCGTTTTTATGGCTTATTTTGCCTTTACACAAGCTAAAGTGGTCTAAAACAAGCTGCTCTTGCGCAAAAATTATCATTTTTGACATGGACTGACCATTTCTGCTGAGGTGGTCAAGAAGGGTGAAAATCAAAATGCATCCCAAACTGTCCCAAGTGATGCGCCATCAACTCCTATGGCTAGAAACACGTCGAAAACGCTGTTTTTAGCTGTAAAAACCTGCGTTTTCGCCGTTCTTCGCGGTCTTTGATATGGGGCTATATACAAGTACAAATGACTTGATGTATAATGGGTCAGACCAGATACAGGAAGATGGTGAAACTTTTACCCCACAACGTTTCGGCTCATATAAACTTGAGCCTTCATCAGCTGGCTTGAAACTGTTATTTACCTTTGGGTATTTATTTATTTGGGTACTTTGGGTATTTGGGTAAATACCCAAAGTTTTAAGCCACCTGATGAAGGCTCAAGTTTATAAAGAGCCGAAACGTTGTGGGGTAAAAGTTTAGGGGGCTATATACGAGGGGGGCTACATTCGAGGGGGGCAATACACGAAACATTACAGTATCCCTCTCGTGTATGCCCCCTCGTATGTACCTCATACATGACCTACTGTAGTATGGTCACCTACTATGGAGAATCGCGAAAAGCCAGGGAAATGAAGTGCTTTTGTGCTAAACAGTCTAAACGGTGTTCCTGTGTGGTGACGCACAGCGTCCTATTGGCAGAAAAGAGCATTGCAAAACGATATTTGTGAAACATGCATAGAGTAGGAAAAATGACTATGAATAAGCTAGCCTAAACATAGCAAGATTGCGCTTTCTGTTCATATTATTGTGCATGATCTGATCTGGACTTCTCTACCTTTTGCTCCATACTATACGGTTGCTGAATAAATACTTCTCTCTTGGAAACACACTTCACTTGTTTTCCAAAGTGGCGCAGTCAGTTTGCTACGAATCTAGCGATTCTACTTTTGGGATGCCTCATCACAATTCTCGTTTTCGGGAAGGGGGTCCCTGCAGGAGCAATACTTCAACTCAGCAACCACGCCAATTTCCTCAAATGGCAAAGACGACGCTTTCAACTACCCATCTCACCGCAGAAGAAATCGCTGCCATGGATAAGCAGCTCAATGAATTGTACCTGTAATTGGTCATGACGCCAAATGTTCTAGATTTGCCACGAAATGGCCCAACTACTCAAAACCCTGAAGGAGCCGATTTCATCAAGAATCAGAGCTCAATTTGCAACGATCTACTGAACATTGTTGAACGCTTGTTTGACATTTGCTATGACTACAACCTGCAATTTGAAGAATACTTCAGCAACTTGTTCATTGCCACTGCTTTGTCCAAGTTTACAAAACCAGCTTTCAACGAAATGCTCTCAACAATCATGAATCAACCTCCAAGCAGTGATCGCTCTCAAATTCTGTACCAACAGCTTAAAATTCGCCAAAACTTCACCATGCGTGACATACCTAACATTCGACCTGAGCTGACAACTCAATCAACTGGCAATCAAAAACGCATTCAGGCATACAGTGACATTTGCCAGCATGGCACTCAAGGACAAATCGACTGGGAGTCTCCATCTTCACAACAACTGCAACAAAAGGCAACTCAACACAACGCTTCTACAACTGGTGCAAAGCCCAGCTCCTCCAACAACACTCCAAGCACTGGAGCCAAGAAGGAAATTGAAAAATCGCCTCAACAACCGCAACAGCGCCCCACCTCTGTCATGGACCCTAAAGAAAAGAAGAAATGGATGAAATACTACAAGCAGCCAATTGCTTCACAACAACTGCAAACTTCATCTGCAACAACTACATCTGCAACAACTTCAGCCCATCCTCAATTCCTCAGCTGTAAGCCATGTGCCTTTTGTGGTGGCCAGCATTTCAATGCAATGTGCCCCACTTACTCATCCCGGAAACAAAGGAAAGACATTCTCATCGAACAGCACAAATGCTTCAGATGCTTCTCAAGCAATCACCAAATCACCGACTGCAACAAACCACCAAGAGTATGCTACAACTGTGGAAACACTGGACACCACCGTCTAGTGACCGTTACTTGCACTTTTGAAAATTTCGGTAAAGTAAAAGTACGTACTGGCGGGACTAGAAGAAGCCGGTAAAGTAGAAGTAATTACTTTACCAAAGCTGCTCAATGTCCAGTAAAAGGTAAACTGCTGCCGGTAAAAAGTAAAGTAAAAAGTAAAAGCATACATATTTTAGGGGGTTTCTGAGGGTTTTAACCCAGTCAATGCTACTGTAGTTGGTATGGAAAATGTATCCAATTGCTTCAATAGTATTGTACGCTCATGCTGTACATTGTATGTATGCACGTATGTGCTAAATTTATGTAACCGTACGTATGTACGAATACATATTTTAGAAGAAAATTTGATCGAGTTACACCGCAAACATGCACGAAAACGTTTCGCAGCCAGTGATGTGAAGCTAAATTACTGACAAAATTTACTTTTTTACTTTTGCCAATTTTTTTCGGTACTGGTAAAAGTTTCAAATTGCCGGTAAAGTAAAAGTACGATTTTCGGTGTCCGGTAACAGCAAAAGTAAAGTAATTACCGGCAGGAAAAATGGGTGCCAGTAACCGGTAAAAGTAAAAGTACTTTACTTGTTGCGGTCACTACCACCATCTCCTTTGCAAAGAACCCGACAAACGATCTTCAACTACTCAGCAGAAGACAATGCACTTCAACAACGTCAAAGCTTCTCACTTCTTCAAAGCCCTGGCGGATTTACTGGGATTCCCACTGCACCTATGCTCAAGAAAGATGCATCAACAAAAATCAGACTTAATATATATATCTATATATATATATATATATATATATATATATTTATATGTCTTAATAAAAATCAGACTCAAATGGCACCTAGCTCAACTCGTCACTCAACGTCACACTTCTTTTGCTGCTGGGAGTGTGGTGACGCACAGCGTCCTATTGGCAGAAAAGAGCATTGCAAAACGATATTTGTGAAACATGCATAGAGTATGAAAAATGACTATGAATAAGCTAGCCTAAACATAGCAAGATTGCGCTTTCTGTTCATATTATTGTGCATGATCTGGACTTCTCTACCTTTTGCTCCATACTATACGGTTGCTGAATAAATACTTCTCTCTTGGAAACACACTTCACTTGTTTTCCAAATCCTGTGGTGTTGGTGTTTTGATGTATGTGAATTCATCTGCACATTTTTCGAATAGTTCTGATCATTTTCGCCGCCACTACCTCTCAATGGATGGCGAAAGCACAGAAGAATGCCAGAAAACAACAAGAGAAAGAAATTCCCATAAAGTAATGCTGTAAAAGTATATTACGCTTACGCAAAGCGCTAAAAGGCCCTCAAATTTTAAATTCCCGCCGCGTGTACGGTATTTAGATGTTCAGGTGAAGGATTGGAAAAGGGAAACTTGAAAACAAAAATCGAAAAACGAGAAAATATCAAAAGCGCACAGACGCGAGGCGTCGACAAATGGAAAACGGATAACGAAAAAGGAGGAAGACAGAAAACAAGCGAGACAAGAAGAAAGAAATAATAATACGAAATATTGTGTACCGAAGAAGCGAAAACGGCACAACTGACAGTAATGCAAAAGTAGGTGTCTGGGAGTTGCGACATAGGTGCGCGTAAAATGTAAAAAGACAACGAACACAGATTCGGTAAGCTCCAAGAACAAAATTGAAAAAGGAGAAATGTACGTACGTACACATATTGAACACAGGTTTCACTGCTGCAAGGGTGCGCGACAAGTAAATTGAAATTAGCGAAGCTGCAAGTAATTTGTGGTTTATAAAACGAAAGTGGACGTGGTGATATGATGAAACGGGTGGAAAAGGGATACCTATAAAACGAAAAATGAGATGAACAACACCGGGCTTGGTAGTACGGACTGTACGTTTACCGAGTCGTTGAACGCAGGTTCTTACAGTATGATACACCCAAAATAGCCGCTAAACGTCCGACCCTATGAACTCGACACGGAGCCCATGTCGAGTTCACTGGCCTCTCGGTGTCAACTCGACACGAAAAAAATAATGGTCGTTTTTTGTCGAAATGTCGATAGCGTGTTTTGAATGGTGTCGTTTTCTAACTAATCTCGACAAACGCAATGTCGATTTGACCGTGTCGATCGATACACAGTAAGATCAACATCAAAAAGCAGGAATCCCGTGTCGATAAAAATCTGTCAATGTATAAAAAATATACATTCGGACGTTTAGCGGATAGTGTACGGTATGATGGCCTACCTAAGAGATAGTTGTATTCATGTTTTTGTCTGTTCATGTGCTGGAGTATTTGGGCCGCGATTGCTCCCTTCGTCCTCTGATCAGTGGCTGAGCTGTGATACTGCTGCAGCGTAATATCCAGCACAACTCTCAATACCTGTTGTGCTTGAGCAGGCTTCTGTGTGTTAAGCAGTTCGGTATATGCGTTTCTTCCCTAAAAAATAGAATTACGCATTCAATGCTGAGGGCAAGTGCAAGTCTACCGTATTTTATTTTTGGGTGTATTGTAGTGTTGTCAACTTTTCAAAAGTACTGAAACGGTAATTTAAAGGTAAGATTACCTACTGGGCGGTAAACTTACTGCGCGGTAATTTTACCATCCCAAAATTGTTGTTACCGTGGTACTTTTTTGGATCATCTGCAGGTAAACGGTAAAAAGTAAGAAAAAATTGGCTTATGTTTCGTTATTTTGTGGCTTTTCTTTAGCGTTTGGGATTTTTAGGCTGAATACTCATTCTGTTTTCGCCCCTTCGGTGTAAAGGGTAGATGCGGCAAAGATTTTTACGTAACCAGTAACCCTTTGCAGCTTTGCAGCAGTGAAAAATCAGTAACAACCTTTTGCAAGTTTGGCAACCCTTTTGCAGATCTGGCAGCCCTGTTTTAGTTCTGGAAACTTATATATACTTTTGGCAACCATTTTGGGCAGTTGGCGAAAAGTTGCGCATCTGGCAACCCTATCGTGGAGTTGGCAACCCTATCGCAGATCTGGCAACCCTTTTTGCGCATAGATCTAGCAAGCGTTTTGCGCATCTGCAGGCATCCATTTTGCACATTGGCAGGTGAAACGTGCGCATGTGGTAACCCTTTTGCGCAGGTCTGGCAACCCTTTTGCACGTCTAGCAATCTGGGAACCCCTTTGCGGATCTGGCAACTCTTTGATACATCTCGCGCCTTAGTCTTATGTGTAGTTCCGGGCGTGACCATTATTTGCCAACACTGGCGGGAAAACCTGCGTCATTTAGTATCTGTGGCTCTTAAAGTAAGACCAGAGTTCTTGGGACCCACGTATTATTTATCTCGAGAACTACGCGACGTAGAGCAAAGCGGTCAAAATTCCACGGATAACTTTAGCTCGCCTCTCCAATAAAAAAACCGTTTGATTCTATCTGCTCTCAGTGTCGAGATCTCGCCGATTTCCTTCAGTACTAAAATCGGCAAATTGGGCGTGGACCATTGGGCAATTCTAAACCTCGCAAAGGCCTGAAAAATCAAAAGTGGTAGAAATATGCATACATGATGAAAACAATAAAAATGGGCATCGGGCGTACAGGGTCGTGGGGTGTCGTGGTTTGCGTGGTTTAGCGTCTGCCAAATGGTGACACGATTTCAGTGCTGAAGGAAATCGGCGAGATCTCGACACTGAGAGCAGATAATCAAACGGTTTTATTTATTGGAGAGGCGAGCTAAAGTTATCCGTGGAGTTTTGACCGCTTTGCTCTATGTTGCATAGTTCTCGAGATAAATAATACGTGGGTCCCAAGAACTCTGGTCTTACTTTAGTACTAAAATATCGATTATCGCTCGAACCATTTCTGCACGCAACCAGGAATTGGTTATGTGCCCTTGGGTGTCTTGAGCTGCTCGCCTTCGCCCAGCCTGGAGCCTGCGCAGGCTCCTATCATTCATACGCTATATGGATGCTGGTACGGAGTAGCAATGATAGGCATACCGTAGAGACCTCCATGCTTCCAAATTGTACTCGCGCGCTTTCAAGGCCTCGGGCTGGCGGGGGACAAATTGCTGGTTATTTCAACTTACTTGCTAATGAATTGATTGGCATGGTCATGCGATATGTGGTTTGTTTAGTATGTACAGGGCGAATCATTTGCAGCATAGTACTTCTTTTATGGACTTTTCTTCTCGAATATTGGTGATCGACTATATCAGATCAAAAATCGGAGGGTTTCGTTTTGCTTTTTTTCGGTCGCAAAAATCCTTCGGTCAGCATATGTAGTTTTTTTGCGTAGAATCGATTCCATCCCCATATCTCGACGCGATTTTGCCTCCTCGTAGAAAAACCCCACTTATACCGCAAGCTTCGAACGCCCATTTGTTATTGTCAGTGTCGGGATGACTATGAGATGGCTATGATGACTGGCGAACCTGACGGAATACGGAAGGCCACGTTCAGAAGACTGTGTTCTACTGCAGTATAGTGTTGTCAACCTTCAAAATTTACTGCGGCGGTAAAGTAAGGTAAAATTACCGCCAGTAGACAACGGTAAAATTACCGCGCGGTAATTTTACCGTCATAATTTTTTTACCGCAGTACTTTCTGAAATAAATTGACGGTAAAACGGTAAAATACGGTAAAAATTTTTTCTATGTTTTCAGCGATTCTCATTGTTTATTTTGTACAAAATGGCATGCGTGCATTGACGACTGATCGCTATCGTACTTTTGGCAACTGAACGATGACTGTTAGTACTTATCATCACATGTCCATACTTCGTAGCTTGGAAGTATGCACATACCCAACTACCGCAAAGAAAACGACAAACAATACAATAGACGTAGGCACAAAATGTGAGGAATTGAACAGGTGGTGATGAAGAATCGTCAATATTCGTTGACCTGCGTCATGATTCTGGGATCTGGATGGTCGCAAAGTGACGCCGGGTCACATGGATGAGTTTGAAGTTTGCGACTCCTGCCCATCCAGATCATGACGCAAGTAGCGAATAGAGCCAAAGTTCACAAAATTAGCGCTGGGCGCGGTTCAATAAACAACCTGCACAATTTTTTTTAGCATAGAAAATGGCGTCCCCTCGCAATAACCTAAAATGATCTGATACTTTACGTACTTTATACCACGGTAGAAAAGAAAAACGGTAAGAAGGTGAAGTTATTACAGCCATGGTCGCTGTCAGTAAGCGGTAAAAGTACAGTAAAAATGTACTCTTTTACCGCCAAAATTTTTGAAAGTACTTTCGGCTGACTCGACGGTAAAAAGTACAGCCAAATAATTTACCGTCATCATTCAACGGTAAAAAGTACAGTACCGTTTTGAAAAACTGCAAAAGTACAGGCGGTAAAACGGTAAAGTAATTACCGTTGACAACACTACTGCAGTAGTTTCATGGTGCCCAAGAAATTCTTACTACCGTAACATTATGCTCAAGAAAATACGATCTCAAGAACCAATCACCATGCAACATGTGGCGTGCCAACCAATCAGCGCGCGAGTGCGCGCTTTTCATACCCTACGTCATTTCTGAACACTTTCTGTGATTACTCCTTGTTTTTTGCCTGGCTTAGGGGTAGTCGTGTGCGTGGGTGGTGTGTGTGCGTGCCTTATCTTTGTTCTTTTGTTCTGTGCTCAACAGTCGCGTAGCTTTATGTCGGTGTCTATAAGTAGCTTTCGGTAAAAGCTTTATTCAATCAAAACCTGCGAGAGGAATAAGATGGGCTATTCGTGCCGGTCTCAATACCAGTGCACTATATTTTATTGGTTTCGCTCGTGCTGTACAGAAACAAACAATACGTACCGTATTTACCGGTAGATAACCCCCCCCCCCCCCAATGCATAACCCCCCCCCCCCCCCCCCAATGCATACCCCCATATTGGCAAAACATAAAAAATGCCCAATGCATAACCCCCCCTATGCATACCCCCATATGTACTGTACAGTACCTGAACCTACCTATGTAAGCTGGTCATATACAGGGTGTTTCATAATATACTCGCCGGATGTTTGTGCTTATATCTCCCCACCGGATTGTCACATTCGAATGCGGTTTTTTGCGTTGAATAGCCAAGGCTTCAACGTTGATGCAGCCAAAATTTCAGCTTTCTAGGCCAACAGGAAGCGGCTCAAACAGCTCGATTTGCAAAGCGTCAATTTTCGCACATTTTTGCAGACGGCCAGGTACAGATCGGCTCCGGTTTTTCTCTCCCCAGTTTACCTAACCCAGTTCTCTCCTTAGTTTTCCTTCCACAGTATTCCCCTCCCCAGTTTTTACCTGGAGCACAAGTTTCGGTAGAGTTTTCCATCTCCATGCCACTTCTCTTGCAGATTCGAACTTAGCAAACAGTGTTACAGCCAAAATTCGGTCATCCAAGCTTTTCCTTGGGACGCTGATGCCATGATTATCAAAACTGAAGTCTATCTTCGACAAGACTGCTCAAAAATGCATAAAAGTTAGCGTGGAATGGTGAACAGACTTGAAAGAGCGAGAAAAAAGCGAAAATGCAAATCCGTTGCCCCGCCTCAGTGCCCTGCCTCCGTTTTGCGCCAAAAAAGGCGCCGCAACTTTGACCGCTTACAGCGCCATGACAATGCAACCTAGGAAGCTAAAATTTTGGCTGCATCAACGTTGAAGCCTTAACTATTCAACGCAAAAAACCGCATTCGAATGTGACACTCCGATGGGGAGATATAAGCACAAACATCCGGCGAGTATATTATGAAACACCCTGTAGTACCCATAGCCACTCCCACACCAAGCTAAGATGCCTGTAAGCCTGCTTGGGGGTGTATTGTACTAGAATAACGCTGTTTTGACCTCAATTATGCCCTAAAACACGTGCTTTTGACCTAAAAAATATGCCTCTGCGCACCTCTCAATAACATAAAAAATGCCCCATGCATAACCCCCCCAATGCATAACCCCCCCCCCCCCCCCAATGCATACCCCCAACTGGGACCTCTCAATTTTTGCATACCCCCATGGGGCTATGCACCGGTAAATACGGTACTTCAAAGATCACTTTTCTTATCGTATCAAATTCAACCAAAAGCTCGGTGAAGATGGCAGTTGTGCACCTACTTAAACTGATTTTACTTTTATGTATGCACGTTTGTAATGTATGCATTTATATAGGGTACCGTATTTTTGGGTGTATATCCCCCCATTGTATATCCCCCCCAGTGTATAACCCCCCATTGGCAAAACATAAATTTTGCCCAGTGTATATCCCCCTGGTGTATAACCCCCCATGTACTGGAAGGTACCTAGCCTACCTATGTAAGCTGGTCATAAGCTAACTATAGCTACTCCTACACCAAGCTACTATGCCTATAAGCTTAGTTGAGCATGTCTTGTACTAGAATAACCCTGTTTTGACCGCGATTATGCCCTAAAACACATACTTTTGACCATAAAAACATGCCCCTACACACCTCTCAAAAACATAAATTTTGCCCAGTGTATATCCCCCCATTGTATATCCCCCCAGTGTATAACCCCCCATCAGACCTCTCGATTTTTGTATAGCCCCGGCTATACACCCAAAAATACGGTATCAGTCAGTAGGCAAACAATACAATATACCATTGTGCATGTACTACATAGGTAATCTAACAATCTCGCACAAATCAAGTTGGCCGCAGTCAAACATCAGGCCGAAACTTTGGTAAAAAAATTTATTACGTTACGCAGCTGTTCTTTGACCCCCCCCCCCACCCTATGTTCACCGTTACGCTTCCGTTACATTGGGGTCAGACCCCCTACCCCTACCCTTGCGTAACGTAATTACTGGCGTCCCTAACACTACATCAGCGCCTCGCTTCCTATGTTGTTTTAGAATGACGTGCGACGCGACGACGCATGCGCGCTGAAGCGCGCAGATTCTAAATGACGCAGGAAGCGAGGCGCTGACAATAACAAAAGGGGCGTTCGAAGCCATCTGTATTATAAGTAGGTTTTCTCAACGAGGAGGCAAAATCGCGTCAAGACATGAGGGTGGAATCGATTCGTCTCCAAAAACTGCATATTCTGACCAATGGAATTTTCAAAAATCGATTTCTTACTTCACTTATAGAAAAATCTTTGCCGCATTTGCCCTTTAAGCAATTTCTACTTTTTACTTACCTTGCAACGTGAGAACAATACCAAAAATATATAATTCTGCTTAGAAGAAGAATGGACGACGTAGTGTAAACGAAACAGAGCATCCCTGGCAGATATTCGAACCAATTATTTGGGTTTTTGAAATATCCAATTATTTGGATATCCAATTATTTGGGGTTTACGAAACCATTACATTGGGTTTTACGAAACCATTGTATTGGGTTTTACGAAAGGCGAAGCCAATGTAATGGTTTCGTAAAACCCAAAAAATTGGATATCCAAATAATTGGATATTACAAAACCAATGTAATGGTTTTCGCCTTTCGTAAAACCCAATACAATGGATTCGTAAAACCCAATCTAATGGTTTCGTAAAACCCAAATAATTGGATATCCAAATAATTGGCAAAACCCCCCATTGGCAAAACATAAATTTTGTCCTATGTATATCCCGCCAGTGTATATCCCCCCAGTGTATAACCCTCCATCAGACCTCTGGATTTTTGTATTGCCCTTGTACCCAAAAATACGGTACTGGCATCGAGCCAAGTTCATCATTGCATTGAAGTTCGGCAGATGCGGACCTTCAAGGAAACAGAGAAACTTTTAGGACTTTCCATGGACTCGAACATTCCAATCAGTGTGGACAGTTTGAAAAATGTCAAAGCTGCCCATGTGCACAAACACAAAGTGTGGCAGTCCACGTGGACATCTGGAAAGCACAAGCACAAGTCCATGCAGAACTGCCACACTTTGTTCATTGCCAGTCCAGAATTGGTCACATGGATGTGAGAACTTTCGTTGCTGGTCATTTCGTTGCGAGATTTGAAAACTCATTCGCTCTTTATGCACCCTAAGCCTGAGCCTAAGCCCAATCCCGTGTACTCACGACTAAGTGATCACCACCGCAATGAAGTGACCGCAACGAAAGTTTCGGCAACCAAGTGACCGTATCCCTCTTTGGAGGCTATTGTATGCTAATTTTTCAGCGTGCGGGGCGTGAATGTTTGCCTACATTGAATACCCAAAAAATAGCTGATTCGGCCTAACGAGATTTTGTCCGGCGTAAAGAGACGACTGGTCCGGCATATCGCGACAACAGGCTAAAAGCAAAAATACCGTATTTACCTGTGCATAGCCCCATGGGGCTATGCAAAAATTGAGAGGTCCTATATGGGGCTATGCATAGGGGGGGGGGGGGCTATGCATAGGGGGGGGCTATGCATGGGACATTTTTTATGTTTTTGAGAGGTGCGTAGAGGCATATTTTTAGGTCAAAAGCACGTGTTTTAGGGCATAATTGAGGTCAAACCAGGGTTATTCTGGTACAATACACCCCCAAGAAGGCTTATAGGTATCTTAGCTTGGTGTGGGAGTGGCTATGGGTACCTTATGACCAGCTTATGTACAGGGTGATTTTTTTCTCCTTTACGATTTTGACTGCCAATTTCAACAGGTTATCCTGCACCGATTTCGCTCAAATTTTGCCCACATGTTCCCGAGCGTTTACCATTTACTTGGTAAAAATTTCGAGTTAAAATACTGCACTGGTAGTGAGAAATACAGCAGAGAAAATGAGATCACAATTTTCAACATTCTTTCCATAATGTTTGACTACTGCGACAATTCTTCCATCAAAATTTTGGGAAACGTGGCAAATGGCAATACTGCTGTATTTTTCCGAATTGTAAACGACATTGGATTGTCTTTGTAGACCTTTTTCCTTATCTACACCCCCAGAAAGAATTTGAGAGCCATCAAATCAGTGATTATGGCTCATCAGCTGAGGATGCAGCACTGATGAGGCGCGAGCAGCACTGATGAGAAATGAGACCATCTCCAAGCAATGCCACTAACCCTGTCAACGTTTTTTGGCTGATTATGGCTTAGGTTTCATCTTGCTGAAGCTATGTTGCTCTCAGGAAAAAGCCGTTGGGCTCCAAAAAGAGTCTTTCAATCCATTAGCAGTAAAAATTGGGTCGAAAATGCTCGAAATTGCAATTTTGAAAGTAAGGGGATAATTCTCATTACCTGTACAGTATTTTAACTCGAAATTTTTACCAAGTAAATGGTAAACGCTCGGGAATATGTGGGTAAAATTTGAGCGAAATCGGTGCAGGGTAACTTGTTGAAATTGGCAATCAAAATCGTAAAGGAGAAAAAAATCACCCTGTAGGTAAGTTCAGCTACTGTACAGTACTGTACAGTACTATGGGGCTATGCATAGTAGGGGGTGGCTATGCATTGGACTATGTTTTGCCAATATGGGGCTATGCAGTAGGGGGGGGGGGGGGCTATGCATAGGGGGGGGCTATGCACAGGTAAATACGGTATATAATTCCTGTATAGAGAAGAATGGCCTACGTAGTGAAAAGAAACGAAGCAATCACTGACTCGTTTTGGCTCCAAAAAATTGGATCCCAATTTTCTGGATATCCAATTTTCTGGATATTACGAAATCATAAAATTGGATATCCAATTTTCTGGATATCCAATTTTCTGGATATGGAATCCCCAATAAAATGGTTTCGTAATATCCAGAAAATTGGATATCCAGAAAATTAGATATCCAAAAAATTGGATATCCAGAAAATTGGAGAATTGTTTGTTTGTTTGTGTGGATGGCGTGCTTTCGATTATCCAATTTTATGGATATCCAATTTTTTGGATATCCAATTTTCTGGATATCCAATTTTCTGGATATCCAATTTTCTGGATATTACGAAACCATTTTATTGGGGATTCCATTTTATTGGTAATATCCAGAAAATTGGATATCCAGAAAATTGGGATCCAATTTTTTGGGGCCAAAACGAGTCAGTGATTGCTTCGTTTCTTTTCACTACGTAGGCCATTCTTCTCTATACAGGAATTATATATTTTTGCTAAAAGGTTAGACCCGGCATAACGAGACGACTGGTCCGGCATATCGCCACAATTTCCGGCATAAAGCGACAGTTTTGGGGTCCGGCATAACGGGGCAAAATATCAGGAATAAAGAGACAGGCCCGGAATAACGCGACAAATCATCCGGCATAATAAGATATCCGCTTAGGGCAAGTCTGGTACTATAGTGTACCACTAAAAACGCGGTCAAAAAATCTTCGCGGATCACGGAGGCGGTTTGAAAAAAGGTCGACTTTCACGGAAAAAATTACTCCGTGATCCACGCAAATTTACGTGAAAGGTCGGATCACTGAAAAAATTACGTGACTCGTCAATCTCTCCTTTTCTTGCTGTTTTTGGCCACCCTCTCTATCTCACGGTATTTTGAATTTTTTATATGTTCCACATTTTTTCAAATGGTTCACTGAAGCTGCCTCTTTACATCACCTACGTTACTGTATTATGTTATCCATCAAATTTCCCTTTACGTTGTGTTTCAACGTTTTTACGTTACTTTTCACTCTACTTTTTCATTTCAATTTTCTTACGTGATGCATGGTGAAATTTACGCGTATTAACTTTCGCGTCGAGACCAACTGCCTATAACAAAACGACATTGGTTATTTTCTCGAAAGGAAGAAAGAAAAGAAAAAAAGAAAGAAGAAGGAAGGAAAGCCGGAAGTGATAACAAGTCGGAATTTGGCGAGAAAAGGGGGAAGCGTCCGTTTGAAGACCGGAAACGACGCGGAGATGAACCTGAATCTCTGATTTGGACATCAGAAGGTACAGATGCATGAAAGTAGTGTTTGAATCGAAGCGAATTGTTTGTTGTGTACTGTGTAATCTTGTTTGTTTGTTGCAGGCATTCCCTGCACAAATTTTTGGTTATTCAGCGAACAATTCATGGCCGATGAGAAGCAGAAGGATATTTCGCAGGAGGTAAAAATTTTCTCCTTTGTTTGATGAATTTTGGCAAGGAAATTTGAATTTTCCTGAGTACTATGTCGAAAGCTACCGTAACCCATTTTTTGCGACATTTTGGCGGCATTTTGAATGTGCAGATCACGGAACCGGAAACAGGAGACTCCACAGAGAAAGAAGGCCCAAGATCACCCCTCCAGCAATCACCGAAGGAGGCAGGAGTTCACGGGAAGGTTAGTGTTTCCTAATTGCATCAACACTAAGTTGCGAAAGTGGTGGGTAGTGTTCATTATCGATGTGCTTTCTCTTTTGATGTGAGCTTGATGTGATTTTGCAGGGAGGAAAGAAGCGGGGAGGAACCGGTGGGGGGAGGAGTAGCGGAAAAAAGAGCAGCGGAGATAAGAGCAGCGTTGACACCGGGGTTCACAGCACTATGGATAAGCTGGTGTCAAATGTGGTTGAAATAGCAGGTGGACAGAAGGCACAGGTAACTTAGTGGGTTTATGTTTTACGTTTCCTGGACATATTTGTAAAGTGATTCATTTTGAAATCTTTGTAGTCGACGAAGAAAGGAACCAGTAGAAGACGTGCTCCCTCCACGCGAAGTGGTGAAGCAGCTTCCAGTAAGGGACAGAGAAACACCGGGAAGGAGGCCGTTCCATCGTCTAACTGCAGGCTTGTGCTCATGCACGGTTTGGACACTGGAAAGATGGAAGAAGCCGTTAGCGTTGATGCAGTCGACTCAGCTGACCCCAGGTTTTCGCAGCATCTGAATCGACGTCGGTACCAGCAGGGAGACATCGCCTGGCTTCGCTGTCCCGATTCGAGGAAGAAGTGGATGGTTCGGGTGGAGCAGGTAAGAGTTCACTTCCAACTTTCTGTGAACTTTGGTGTATGCAAGTATTTTCACCTTTCTGTGAACTCGGGTGTATGTAAGTATCACTTAAAATACTTGGTGGGTCACTTAAAGAATGCAACTTCTGTGTAGTGTGTGCCTGTATCTTCCGACGACGTGGAGAAGCAACGGCAGGCGTATGCTGATGCTTGCCAGGCTGGCGATGAGAAAAACTTCATCTGGTACGCGTACATCGTGGCCGTTGTGTTCACGGAAGTCATGGGTCGGAAACAGCGTCCCCGATGGTACCCGCAAGCACTGCTGATCCCGTATGAGGCCCCGGTGGAAGCCGGGATAGCGGAAGAAACAGGGGCAGCCTCTTCCTCTGGGCGTCCTTCTCGGAGAAGAGTGGGTCTACGAAGCAAGACGCAGCAGCGGGAGCAGATCCGAAAGCTGAGAACCGTAAGTACAAGTAATGAAGTGATGAGAATGAAAGAGGGATAGGCGAAAAGTTACGTGAATTATTGTTTTCTTTACGTGTTCTAGGTAGACTTCAAGGCATGTTACGTGAAAGCTGCCGGGTCCATCTTCATTCCCGAGTATTACGACGTTCAGCACGCCCGCTTTCGAGGGGTTTCCGGCAGACACGGACGATGCATCATCAGCACTGCATTGTTGGAAGAGGTGGAGACTGCGACCACGGACAGCGAGGCGTTTGAGTTGGCCCACTTGCCCATGAATACTGTGTTTGACCATCGTATTGAGGAGTTGGATGATCCAAGCCACGAGTGGAAGGGGGGAGGTAGAGGCGGAAGATTTTAGCAACATTTACATTTACATACATTTAAGTTTTACATGATTAGCAGCAGAAAGAAAAAACGTTTTTGATCTTTACTTAGCAGTGGATGATGACGACGTCTTCGTGAATGTCACACGTGGCCCCGAAGGCGTGAAGGCTACACCCCAGAGAACTCTCTATGGGATTGATTCCCGCTACATGGACTTGGAGCAAGGCGGTAGCGTATTCGACGCTGTGCAGGAGGAGGAGGAGGACAATATGAGCCTGGACCAAAGTTCCGCCACACACACGCTCATCCCCGGTGGAGGTTCGGCTGCAGTGACGACGAGGGAGACAACGGTCGAAGACTTGATAAAGTCCCCGCAGACAGTCTTGACGAAGAAGAAAAGAGGTGCGTTAGTTAATTTTATGTAGCTTAGTAACAACAGGAAACAACGTGATCTGTATAAAAAATTAAGTTATAATATGAAGGGGTGTGGGGCATTTATGTGGTCATGCTTTATGGAGGATTACCGTTATTTATTCATTTCTTAAAGTGATCCATGTTTTTTATAGTTGAGCGGGTGGGCCGTTGGGCCAGTAACGCACAGGCTATCATCAGGGCACAGCAGCAAGTGGGCAGAAACCGAAAGGTGCAAACTGCTGTTGAGTCTGTGAAGTCAGCCGCACTTCGGAGTAGTCCGGTTAAGAAAGCGCTGCATCGGCTGCACACGAAGAGTGCGATGAAGCAGATCAGGAGGAAGCTGAAGGACAGAGGGAAAACAGCAAAAGAGAAGAACGCAGGCGAGGAAGCGACGAACTTCGAAGAAGCGACAACCGGCGGAGGAGGCGATGCTGCACATGTCGAGGAAGGTGGTTCTCCGGGAAGTGAGGCAGTGCCCCCTCCGGCGAAGAAGAGGCGGAGGGGCGGTGAGAACGCAGCAGAGATAGAAGCCAACCTCACATCCTGGCGGCAGGAGCTTTTCGGGAACCCGGAAGAGGCGGCAAGCGCTCTACAGGCCATGCGCAAGCTGCCCTGGCTGATGGGCAAAACACACTATAATCGACTGGTGGATGGAGAGAACTACATAATTCGTCTTCTCATCAGCATCATAGGGGTAAGTAAGCAGTAGCGAATAGCATTTGCTTGATGTTAGGACATTGAAAAAATTTCTAATTTTTTTTCAGCAGCTCAAGAAAGCAGGCTTCGATCCCGTGGACGTTCCCATCATCGGGGAAGTTCCGGAGGAGGAGGAGGAGGCGGAAGGAGGGACTGCTGGCGCACCTGGTCGGGAAGGTGTGGCTCGCCTGTTACGGTTCGATTCTGAGAAAGTCATGCAGTTGAAGGCGGACATACAAGCGAAGACTACCACCATCAGTGCTGGACAGCCTCCAGAGCCTGGTCCCTTCCGAATGTCTTCACATCTCGGCTACGTGACGCTAGGAAAGAGTAAGCGTTTACTGTACTGGTGGCCTTTTTTAATCTGTGTTAGTGGATCACTTAAAAATTTTTTCGAAACACAGAATTACAATGCAACAGAATTTTTGCGATGGATCACTTAAAAAAATGCATTACTAACTTAACGTTGGTCCATTTGTAAATTGTAGACTTCAAAGTGGACGAGCTGCAACTCATCACCATTGCGAAGCTAGTCATTCAGCGACGAGGCGCGAACATCGAAGCACTTTGCAACGGGGCTTTAACGGTCGCTGAGCTTGTCCAAGCCATGGAGGACTTCTTGTTGCAGGCCAAGGAGCAGAAAGAACCAGAAGAAGACGAAGGGGAAGTGCCGGAAGACATGTTTGCAGGCAACCTCAACATACTGCAACTTGGATCACCATCTCCGGCACTGGCTGAACCACTGGGGAAACAGCAGGCACCGGGTAGGTAACGGGTGGAAGCATGGCAACTATCTATGCTTCTTCAAGTACGACGTCACCTCACAGAGATGTTTCATTATTTACGTGAACTAAGAAGTATTTTACGTGTTCCTTAATAGAGAAGCAAGCGGTGCGACATACGCTGCTAATTCCATGAACAAAGAACTAATTTGCGTGATAATTGACCTCACAGGCACATTAAGCCTTCTTTTTTCAGGAGGCAAGGCTCCTGCGATGACTGCGGATGAAATCGCCGAGTTGGCCGACGGCGTGCAGGTGATCGCTCTGGTTGGCGAGGATGACATCGTGACGTACTACGTCCAGGGAGTGCCAGAAGAGGGTGCCATCTACTTGGACGACATCATGGACAACATCATCAAGAGGAGTAAGTAGGTCCCGAAAGCGTTATAGGACGTGCCATTATTTTTGTGAATAAAGAAGTAATTTACGTGTTCTTTATCAGGGAAGCCAGCGGTGCGACATACACTGCTATTACTGTGAACAAAGCACTAATTTGCTTGTTTTTCAATTATTCAGTCGGACGCATACTCACCCCGAAGCTTGAAGCCAGCGGTGCGACATATGCTGTCGATGCCTCCCGTCCCAGTGACAGCGATGTGCTGTTCTGGAAAATCAGCGACGTGGCTCTGGCCACGCTCGATGAGGCTGTGGAGCAATTGGAGGCTGAGAGGGAGTCAGTCACACAAGGAGCAAGCACAAGTAACATAACCCCGTCCTCTTTCTCGCAAAATACGCTGGAAGAATTTCACGTGAAGGATTGGTCAAATTTGTGTTCCGGTCTTCCAGCTGGAGAAGATCCGACGTTTTATGCTCATCTCGAAGCCGAGTACCGCCTCACGCGCAAGCTGAGGTACGTGAAATGTAGCTGTATACAGTTAGTAATTTACGTGGTGCATAGGTTAAATAAAGTGATGTTGTTGTCAATTTCGTCTGCGCACCATGCCCTTGGTAGAATTTTTAAGTGATCCGTAGGCAAAATTAAGTTATTTAAGGTGGTAATTGCATTAAAAAGCGGTCATACAATTCAGTAACGTGCTGTTTTTTTCTTTCTAAGTCACTACAAGCAGCAATCCATGGATCCCGAGTGGACGCCTGGAGCTGACGACGAGGAATGGGTGAAGTTGATGCAACGACCTGGGAAAGTGCGCGCTGGCGGCAGTAAAGCGGCAGCAGGTGGAACTGGCGGAGGGAAACGTGCGGAAGGGAAGAACCGAGGTGGAGCCGAGAAGGAGGACACCGGTGGAGGAGGTGGCGGCCGCCGTGAAAACGAATCACGGAAGAGGAAGTCGGGAAACGACGGAGCGCCTGGCGGAGGCGGCGGGAATGGGGACAGCAGCAGGAGCAGCGACACGTCGTCGGGAGATGAAGAAGGTGGGAAAAAGAAGAAGAAGAAGAAGAGGCGTAAGAGGAGAAAGGACGACGGCTCTGAGACTGCTTCTTCTGTGTCCAGTCGCACGCGCACCAGAAAGATGTTCATCAGCGAAGAAGAGAAGGCTTGGAAGAGACGTCGCAGCAAGGTCGCTGTACCCAACCCCAATGCCCTCTTCATTCAGCGTCGCAGCAAGGAAAGCATCGCGTCGGTCCGTGAAAGGGCCAGAGGGAGAAAGAAGACCTTGCTCTGCCGGTATCCGCCTCGCGTGGTCAATGTCACGCGCGCGGAAACCGTGTGCCCCATCTACAGTAGCAGAACGATAAAGAACATGAAGAATATGCCGAATCCCCGGGCCCCCTACCGCTGCAAGAACCTAAAGTACGTCAGGTATCGAAACGATCCGCAAAACCAGTCGCGGCGCTTGCGAGTTCGAGTGCCGTACAGCTACAAGCAAGAGTGGCTGTGGGACGAAGGCTCGCAGCACACGAATGAGCATCGTCCTCCTCTCCGACTGAGAACTTCTCCGACGGAGAAGAACGATGGGGCTGTGAACATGGAAGAGAAAAACGAGGAGGAACTGGAGGAGGTGGAGAACAACGAGAAGGAGGAGAGGAGGACCCCAGAGGACGATGAGAAGAAGGTGAACAGCCCCTTCCCCACATTGCTTGCACTTTAAGTGATTGGCGAAAAAGATTACGTGCTTCTATTCTTTCCCTTCTGCGATGCATAATACTGTTGAATACAACATGTAAAAAGTGTTTTGGTTGCACTGAAAGGGTCTGCCTTAATTTCCAGGAGAGAAGGCGGCTGAAGAAAGCGAGGAAACGGGAGAAGCGAGAGAAAGCGGCGAAACAGAAGGGTGGAGCCGAGGACAAGACGGAGAAAGAGGATGAGTTTGCTTTGGATGAGGCGGATGGTGCTGAGGTAGGGACGGGTGCAAAGAGGAAGGAAGAGGCTGACGCTGATGCCGCAGCCGCAAAGAAGAAGGCAGACGCGGATGCGGCAGCTGCAAAGAAGAAGGCAGAAGACAAGAAGAAAGCAGACGCAGAAGCGGCAGCCGCCAAGAAGAGAGCAGACGCGGAAGCCGCCGCCAAGAAGAAAGCAGACGCGGAAGCGGCAGCCGCCAAGAAGAGAGCAGACGCGGAAGCCGCCGCCAAGAAGAAAGCAGACGCGGAAGCGGCAGCTGCCAAGAAAAAAGCAGACATGGAAGCCGCCGCCAAGAAGAAAGCAGACGCGGAAGCGGCAGCTGCGAAGAAAAAGGCGGATGCAGATGCGGCAGCCGCCAAGAAAAAAGCGGACGCGGATGCAGCCAAGAAAAAGAAGACGGATGAAGAGGCGGCGAAGAAGGCCGAAAAAGAGAAGGAAGCTCGTGCTAGAGCGGAGGCAGCTTTGGACAGAAAGAAGAAGAAGAAGCAGGAGGAAGAGGCTGGTGAGAAGAAGAAAGCGGAAAGTGGGAAGAAGAAGACCACGCAGCAGTCGGAGTCGAGCGGATCCAGTGACTCCAGCAGTGACAGCACTGACAGTGGCTCAAGCTCCGAATCGAGCTCCGACAGCGAAAACAAGAAGAAGAGCAGAGCACGTAAAAAGAAGCTGGTGAAACGTCGACAGTCACGGAAGAGCGCTGAGTTCAGCCCAAGCAGCGACGACGACGACGAAGGGGAGATGCCGCCACCGAAGACAAGACCACCCAAAAAAAAGGTGCAGCCAAAGCCGGCGTTGTCACTCGCAGAAAGGATCCAAGTCATCTTGGCGAAACCAGCAGCAAAGCACACCTACACAGAGAAGATCCTACTCGAGGAGTATCGCCGCAACCAAGCATTCAAGAACTCGCCGAGAAAGCCCAAACTGAAGAAGCAGACCCCCGCACGCAGGAGCCAAAGTCCCGCCGTTTCTCCCAGCCCTAGCCCCAGTGCTAGCAGCAGCACGCAGCTGACAAAAGCAGAGGAGACTACCCTTTTCAAACAGCTGGGAAAGGAACACGACCCGAAGGTGGTGAAAGCCTTCCGCAAGTGGCTGGAAGCAGAAGTGGAGGTTAGCTTGCATTTGTATGAGTCACGTAAACAATTGCATGTAACACGTAGCATAGCTCAGATCGACTAACTCTTTTTCTCTCTACGTACGGATAGCATAAAATTTTTAATGTTGCACACTTTTTTTAGGCATCTACGACTGGTGAGCAGAGCAAGGTGAAAATGACTGCAGAGCTCGTCCCAGTGATGAATGCGTACAATGCTGCTTCCAGGAAGATCATGAAGGGCAGGGGCAAGGCAAAGTAGACGTGCAACCTGTGTATGTTCATGTTACGTGATCAATGCAGTATTTTACATCATTTATCTCTTCGTGTAATTACGTGTGTATGTTCATGTTACGTGATCAATGCAGTATTTTACATCACTTATCTCTTCGTGTAATTATCATTTCCATACGTGTCAGGACATGTGTCATCGATCTCGATAAGTGAGTGAACTCAGCAGAGGACTAGCTCCTCGTTCTTGCCTCATGCCCATCAGCTCAAGTGCTTACGTGCTATACTTCCGTGACAAAGTCCTTTTCGGGTAATGAGCTGACTTCGTGTAGTACGTGTTATGTATCTTAGCAGTGCCTTTACTATGACATGTTATGTACACTTTCACCTATGCATCTATGCAGTACGTATGTAGTACGTTTCTTATTACTTTTCTTACGTGTTCTTCATTACTGCCTAAACTTGCATGCATCACAGCTATGTACGTGTGTGCTGATCTCACTCATATGTAAACGACGCCTATATCAGGATAATGCCTTTGTTGAGCGCGACAAAGTGATGAAATGGTCATGTATTTTCCAGTAAAATCTTCGCATTAAATTCGCGCGTCTATTGTCCGACCGAGCAAGGCGCCGAAAATAACGGCTTCTTTTCTTTTGAAAAAAAACACCCTCGCTCATCCATCCGTAATGCCCATTGCCTTTCAGCGCTGAGTCAAGATCAAATGGTCGCTGCAATTCCTGCGGCTCCGAAACTTGTTATCGAATATCAGGTGTTTTCTGGCGGGAGGATGCGCGAGGTGAGCTAAAACCATCCATAATACAGTGCAAGAAAATGCCGAATTTGCGCAACCTATGCTCAGCCTTTTTTCGACGAGCCCGACAACTGTTTCATGAAGCTCTAGGCGTCCTAGCGCAACAGCTCATCACTGAAATAATGACTTTTGTATTGAGAATTTTACTGCAGGTAAGTATGCAACCTGTGGAGGCGGTTATCCTTTCATATCCATAAACTTGGAACTTCCTTTCTTCTTTCAGCGCCTTTATCATCAACTGAACTTCTAAATTGCTATCAGGCGGCTGTCAACTATGGATGCGGATGATGCCAGTGGTGAAAGCAGTGATGATGATGAGATCGTTGACACCCTTCGCGCCGAAGAGCCTGTTGGTCCCGAATTGACCTCGCTTGACAGCGCCTCTGCAAAAATGGATTGGTCGCCAACCCCTAGAGACATCAGCAACAAAATGCCTTTTTCACCGAATCATCCACCGGGACCCAAAAACTTTCATCACTCTATCACCGATGAACTGCTCGTTTTCGGCAGCCTCATGAGAAAAGGCATCGATATCATGATAGTGGAAACAAATCGGAAAGGTCAACTGAAGTATGGGAGTGAGTGGAAAGACGTGGATGAGGCCGAAATGTGCGACTTCTTAGCGTTATTCTACTCCATCGGACTGGTCCAAAAACAGAACTACAAGTTAGTTACAATCGGGAATATACCGGCTTCCTTTCCTTCGTTGTACTTTCTAAAATATTACGTGATCTTTGTCAGGGACTACTGGACTATTACTGGAGGTCCTTGTGACACGCCGATGTTCGGACAAATCATGTCACGTCGTCGCTTCCAACAGATTCTGCGCGCAATGCACTTCGTCGACTCTGAGTTGGCTAGAGCACTGCGAATGAATGACCCCAATTCATCGAACTACGACCAAATGCACAAGATCCGTCCCTTCGCTGAGGCTGTCTGGAGTGGATTCAGTCATCACTATCAAGCGAAGGAAGCAGTCGTTGTGGACGAAATTGTACATTTCTTTATCACTCACTTAAAAATTTGAATAAGTAACGTAATTTTTCTTCAAAGGTCACGTTGCAAGCGTACTTTACTATGTCCATTGAGCCAAAAGTCACGTTAAGTTGACATGCATTTCCTGTGCAGATGGTTCGATTCCTCGGAAGATTCAAGCTGAAAGTGAAGATCACTGGGAAGCCGAACCCAGAAGCGGGGGTATGGGTAGTAATTGCGGCGGGGAGCAGCTAGCGTATGGAAATGGTTATAGGTGTTAGTGGGGAAATAGTGGGTTCATCATAGGCAGTAAACAGCCAGCTTACTCAGCTTTGTTCCCGCCTCTCCTTTCCCCCCGGGATTACCGTACCCATATCCCCGTGTATGACTGAAGGTACGACAATGATCACGTAAACGTTGCATGACTACTGACATAGCAAAGAACTCCATCAACCTACTTCTTACAGCTCTACGCCGTGTCAGAATCTGATACCGGATACCTGTTGATGGCCATGTTCCATGTCGGACCGAAGGGCTGGCCTACCAACTTCAAGATTCCTTATTCACAGGGACGAATCGCCACGACCTACGTGCTCCAGTTGATGATGGAGGCGCAGTTGCTACATCAGTGGTTAGTACATCAATCAGGACTTTCTGTCATACCCATCTCCATGTTCAATTAGGTATCACGTAGTAGAGATACATGATCCATTTAACTTTGTTGCTCAGGTACACGGTCTATCTCGACTCCTACTACACACATCGATTGCTAGCAGAAGAACTGCTGCTTTTGAAGACGAAGTGCTGTGGAACACTGAAGGTAAACCGGTAATGCAAACGGACATGCATCATATCAACCACAACACATCTACGCACGGAACCTGTGTCTTCTCTAGAAAAATATGGCGTGGGGATGCCCCGAGGAAATGGTGGAGAAAAACAACCCCTACAACAAGAAACATCTGGAGAGAGGCTACGCACGGGCGCTAAACACCGACAAGCTAAGTCTGATTACATGGAAAGACAACAGCGCTTGCACCATTCTCCATTCACTTCCAATCGCCAATGATGAGTGGCAAATCGTTAGCAGAAGGGTGAATGCAAAGGGGAGATTTCTTCACGTGGACTTGTTGCAGCCGCAGGCACATGCAATGTACCTAGAGTCATACGGAGGAGGTAAGAATGCATCAGGTAGCACGTGATGCATTAGATCATTTACGTGATCTGTTCTAAAACGTATGGCCAATTGGAATAACATGGTCATTTGCTTACCGTAGTGGACCGAACGAACCAAAAGGTCAGTTTCACTCACCGGCAGTTCCGACAGACTCGCTGGTATGTGTCGTACGCTCAAGAAATCTTCCTAGCAGCAGGAACGAACACGCATGTCATCGTGAAACACAGCATGCCTCCAGGAAAAGCAAAAACGAACTACCGAACTGTCGTGAGTACATTACGACAATGCATACAGTTAAATAATGCATAGATCACGTTAAATAGTAATGAATGTCATTGTCGTTTGCTTTTCCTAAGGACACCATTCGGAGTATTGTATCGGGCCTACTGCGATGCGGGAGAACGGCACAGTTGCCTTCATCCAAACTACTTCCCTATGCTCACCGAGCAGATGCAGTGGAACTGTTCCACCAACCCACCTTCAACCGCGGCCAAAGGCGACGTTGCAAACGGTGCTACTTGCAGGGAAAGGGGCAAAAGCGAAGCTGTCTGTCGTGCGACGCTTGTGGCGTGGCTCTTTGTCAAGCGTGTTTCAAGCTGTGGCACGAAGAGAAGGCGATAAGAGATGATGGAAACTTATGTCTGGAGGACTAGGGAGTAGGGGACAGATGCTTGAGAAATGTTTGGACCACGTTGTAGGACATAGGACAGATGCTTGAAATGTTGGAAAAGATGATGTAATTGTGCGGTGATTGTTCTGCGAAATGATGAAAGTAACGTAAAAATGTAGTGAAAACACATAAGATGTAGATGTAGATGGAACACGTAAAAAGTGAATTGAAAGGAATAAGAAATAAATTTTACGTGAACTATACTGCGAAGGATAACGTAAACAGAACGGTGTGGAAAACGTAAGTAAGAGGGATCCAAGCATGGAAGAGTAGGTAGAAAACACGTAAATGAGAAAAAAATTCAGTGAGCTAAAAGGGTCGGATCACGGAGTGGGTACGTGATCCCTTGCATGGTTTTGATAGGGGTGATTTGTGGGGGTTGAAAACTTACGTGATGGAAAAAAAATTCAGTGATCCAATTATTGGGTCACGGAGGCGTTTCAAAAAAAGTTGTTGGATCACGGAAGGTTTTCCGTGATCCGAGCGGCGTACCCTAAGCGGATATTACCGGCAGGATTCGCCCCAATTATTTGGGTTTTTAAAATATCCAAATATTTATTTGGATATACAGGGTGTCTCACGTAGACCTCCCTAACGACTCAGCCTTATAACTTCCGTACTTCAGTAGATAAAAAGCTGAAATTTTGTCCCCAGAAACCCAAGAATATACCATACTTTGTGGCAAAATTTGAGCCGGATAGGTTAACTAGGGATGAAATTACTAGCTTGCAAAATTTCGACCACGGTTTTCAACATTTTGAAATCAGTGGTGCCAGTATTGACCTCGACAACTTCTTGAACGCTGTCATGGGTGGTAAATCGCCTGTAGTTTTGCATACTTTGTGTTCTGGACTGTGATGATGTTCAGCCATTGTTGTTCCACCATACTGCCATGTCGGATAAGCTTCTTGACCATGCTGAGCAGAAGATTCTAATCTCAAACCATGCTCACTGCGGAAAATGATGAAAGCAGGGTCCAAAATTTCTACGCCTGCAATTGCGTTCGCTGTGGGACTATCCGGCTCAAATTTTGCCACAAAGTATGGTATATTCTTGGCTTTCGGGGACAAAATTCCAGCTTGATATCTACTGTAGTACGGAAGTTATAAGGCTCGATCGTTAGGGAGGTCTACGTGAGACACCCTGTAGGTTTCGTAAAACCCAATTTTTTGGTTTCTTAAAATCTAAATATTTGGATATCGAATTATTTGGTTTCGTGTTTCAAACCCAAATAATCGGATATCCAATTATTTTGGATATTTTAAAAACCCAAATAATTGGGGCGAATCTCTGCCGAGGATGCTGTTTCTTTTTTACACTACGTCAGCCATTCTTCCCCCTAAGAAAGAATTATATATTTTTGATAATAGGTACGTTTTCAGCCTGCTTTTACGTAATCTGGAGCTAAATATCAAGGAAAATGTGAATTGCTGCGGTAGAAAAACGGTAAAACGGTAAAGTAAAAAGTTCCGTCAGTCTGTGGTGTTACGGTACTAACAGTGAAACAGTACTTGGTACTTTTTTACAGTCAACTTTTTCGACGGTACCTTCAAGCAATGTGGCGATAAAAAGTACCGCCAAATTTTACCGCCGGCTCAGGATGGTAAAAACTTTACCTTTTGCCGTTGTAATCTCATTAATTTAATTTAATTTAATTAATTTTAATTTAATTTAATTTAAAATTAATGAGAGTACCACGGCAAAAGGTAAAGTACTGTACTTTACTGTTGAACAAGACTAGTGTGCTGATAAAACATAAATTTTGTCCAGTATGGTATACCTGCGGATTCTTGCTGTAGAAGGGGAGTTTAATGTACGGCTTCAGAGTGCTGTCCTTCATGGCCGTATCATTCAGCAGCCTTCGAGCAAAAACTGCTGAAGGGTATTTTTTCCCTTCAGCATGACGTCTCGCAGCTACAATATCTTCTTCTGTCACTTCGAATGCCAATGACATTACAACGTGGTGATGGTCAAACAAAGCCCGTCACGTCGCCCTCATAGGCCCCGTTAAATTTGTGGTACGGGTCAAAATTACCTGCCACTATACATAATATGAAGGTGAAAAAGTAGCTTTCAGTTTAGTGGGACGTACTTTGCTTTTGTGTGGTAGTGTGATTGTGACGTGAATATATTAAACTTTTGTGTGGTAGTGTGAATATTGTGACGTGAATATTTTAAAACGCGATATGCTGGAAAGATTCAGTATTGCTGTACAGTACCGTGAACAGAGGGGTGATTTTTAGTTTCTGCTGATGACGTGAGCTGATAATAAAAATGGGCATCGGGCGTACAGGGTCGTGGGGTGTCGTGGTTTGCGTGGTTTAGCGGTCTGCAAAATGTCGACGCGATTTCAGTACATAATGAAATCGGCGATATCTCGCCACTGAGAGCAGCTAGACGCAAGCGGTTTTTTTATTGGCAATGCGAGCAAAAGTTAGCCGTGGAATTTTTAACCGCTGTGCTCTTGGGTGTATATCCCCCTATTGTATATCCCCCTAGTGTATAACCCCCCATGTACTGTAAGGTACCTAGCGGATGGGGGGTATTTTTGGAAATCGAGATAATATGCCTATCGGATTCTCCATCAAAAACTGCATATTTTGATGAATTTTTAA
Organism: Epsilonema sp. ZAB3_2; assembly: GCA_030247985.1. Lineage (NCBI taxonomy): Eukaryota > Metazoa > Nematoda > Chromadorea > Desmodorida > Epsilonematidae > Epsilonema > Epsilonema sp. ZAB3_2. Next base: position 52,721 of record JASAMW010005968.1, read on the forward strand.
AAAAAATTTTCTTCAGGCATCATCGAGATATTGAGGGGTAAAGGTTGGAAGATCGCATTTTGCCGTTTTTCAGCGTTTTCGGCCATATTTCAGCAACCAGAGTGTTTGGCGGGCTACAATTTGGCACACATATATGCCCCATAGGGACCCATGTCTGGACCAAATTTGAGCCCAATCTGCCACTTGTATGGCGAGATATAGTGTCGGAAAGCTCACACTTAAGTATTTTGCACCTGTTGCAAATTCGGTTATATGAATACCATGGCGTGAATTACCAAAAAGCCCACAAAAAAATTCGACAGAAGGTAGAGGAGGCTTAGGCCTACAAACTTTATTACTACAGCAAAATGTTTCTATATTTAGGTCTTCATATAACCGAATTTGCAGCAGGTGCAAAATACTTAAGTGTGAGTTTTCCGACACTATATCTCGCCATACCAAGTGGCAGATTGGGCTCAAATTTGGTCCAGACATGGGTCCCTATGGGGCATATGTGTGCCAAATTGTAGCCCGCCACACACTCTGGTTGCTGAAATATGGCTGAAAATGCTGAAAAACGGTAAAATGCGATATTCCAACCTTTACCCCTCAATATCTCGATGATGCCTGAAGAAAATTTTTTTTTTAAAATTCATCAAAATATGCAGTTTTTGATGGGGAATCCGATAGGCATAATCTCGATTTTTCCAAAAATACCCCCCATCCGCGTACACTATAGGCTACTCTCAATCCTTACAGAAAACGTTTCTTAACTCACTTTCAAAAACTGACTTTACCTCACACTGCTAGGGGAACTTCCTTCAGTCCCGTAAAAAAATTTTTGTGGGATGTGCGGGAAAAAAATTAGTAAAAAAAGGTACAGTCCATGGGACAAGGGTTTTCCCAAGGGCGACGGAACGGGCGAAGGGACAGAAGCACTTGTGGGTGTGGTGTGAGGCAACGGAGAAGGCCGGCCCAATCGATCACAGTAGAAAAGAACGCAATGAATGAAAATAGTGAAAGAGCGACTGGACGGAACAGCGACAAGAAAGCAAGAATGAATTCGGTGGCCGCCTATTGTAGGGCACGAATCAAATACATAGACGCAGGAAATGGCTAAATAAATAACACTCACATCCGTGACAATACCGCAATCTTGTGCCATCCATCATACATATGTACATATGCATCGTATATGTACACATACCGTACATTTTGATTTTTCCCTGCCGTGTGCAATGTTAAGGTCTCACGCTATAGTTTCGGAGCCAACTTTGAGGCTTCGTCGTAGCCGTTGTACGCAAGATAAAAGTGATCCGTCATAATGTGAACAAAGTATCATTCTTCCTCTACGCGTACACCAAACGGCAGCGCCAAAGCTCTTGTATTCGGCGCAGTACGACACGCCGAAGAACACCATAAAAACCATGCGATTTGGGTGTTCCGAAGGAACCACTGGGTATTTTTCAACACGCGGCACACCGTTCAACGCGTCTTGACGAGAGGAATCGATCGGTACCTGCGGCGCCTCTCTACGTTGCCTCTACGCAAAGTTATCCAAGAAAAACGTGTTTGAAAAAGTTATCGTTTCAATCAAGAATAGCGCCACGGAGAGGCCGTTTCAAGAGGCGCTCTATGGCGCGTAAAAGAGATCGTGTAACAAGCTTTCGATCAATATTTTGATCTCCTCTCAACTCGCTTTCGTTGGCTCAGGAGAGCCTGGACCGAATGTATCAAGAAGTCCATGCAAAGACAGTTGTCCCTGCATAGTACGAAGACGAGCGCAGAGAGCGCGACTGGAGCGGAAACAGCGAACGGAAAACAAGCAGACGGATGATCGTATGGTGTCAGGAAGTGAAAACAGCTGGAATTAGATATCACCAGATACTTCAGTAGTAGTACAGGAGTCCACGGCTCAGAGATCTATAGTGTGAGACCTTAATTGAACCTTAATTCTGAGAACCTTAATTAATTTTTTTGATGAATTTGAGTTCGAGTTCAAGTTCAGGTTCTCAAAAATTTCCCATTTGAGTTCAAGTTCGAGTTCAGGTTCACTAAAAAATTAAGGTTTTTTCGAGTTCGAGTTCGAGTTCAGGTCGAACCTATATTATACTAGTGTATGGGTTGCTGCGACTGGGCGAACTTGTGCCCAAGGCGGAGAAAGCGTTCGAGCCACGCCGGCACCCAACACTCAAGGACGTGTCATTCAGGGAGGGAATTGCGGGGTTGCGCCTGAAGGTGACCAAAACCGATCAGGCGGGCAAAACATGCCCTACAGTTACGCTGAAGTGTGTATGCGGAACATCGGCCCCCTGCCCCGTGTGCTTGCTCAAGCAAGTGGCGTGCGCGCAACGCCAAAGGGGTGCATCAGCAGAGGGCCCGCTGTTCCTCAGCAACGACGGCCAGGTGCTCACCCGAAAGGCTGTGGTCCAGCAGCTGAAGCAGTGGATGCAGATGCTAGGATTCGACGCCCAGGGCTTCTCGGGGCATTCCCTGCGGAGAGGTGGAGCAACCTCCGCAATGATGGCGGGCCTGACAGCGGACAAGATAAAGAAGCTGGGGAGATGGACCTACCTGCTGTACGAAGCGCCCCCCCAGCCCCACATGGCGGAGTTGGCGGGAAGACTAGCAACTGTGGCATCACCATCTTACAACGCCCAGGCTGCGACCATCTGCGATGGGACTACAGGCTGAAGCAGTGGCAGCGAGTGGGGTAGGGTCAGGACATGGTACTTTGGGCGCGTTTCATCTTTTCATACTGTGTGTATGTTTATGCTGTTGGCAAATAAAACTTACCGCTCCAGTGTCTTGTCATTATACAGGTTTAATGGCAACGCACATTAAGCCAGTATAGTGAACAAAGATGCTGGACTGGCACATGCATGCGTGTATGTTCGGGTGCATGCGTAGTGACGTGTAATGAAATGGTTTTACGTGACTTCTGTATGTACGTGAAAACGTGAAAAGGCGAACGTGAGTTTTCCTGGGAAGTTCGCCTTATCTTCATGCGACGGATGCTTGAAGAGGTTGGTTTGAAATTTTTGAACCCACCCACCCACTCCAGATTGTATTGGATGTACTATTATGGTTTGTGTGTGTTACTATGTGTTTTTTTTATTGTGACATGTGTGAAATGTATGTAGGCGCGTTTGATCTTTTCATACTGTGTGTATGTTTATGCTGTTGGCAAATAAAACTTACCGCTCCATTTTTAAGCTTACCGCTTACCGCTCCACTCCGCTCCATTAAATTTTTTAAGGAATAATAGTTTTGCCTGTGTTCATTGCTTGATTTATCTTCGAAACATGCGTTTGCGTCTCCATATGGCTTGAAACCATCTTTTTTGCTTTTCCCACAAAATGTTACATAATTTGCTTTCTATGTGCATAATTTTGTTTAGAGTATTACTCGTTGACGCCGGATTTGACAAAATATTTATTTAGACAAGGACTCCTAAAATCTCTTCGCTCGCTCTTCCACGAATAACTCTGTACGAGCGGAAGGCAAGCGCGCTATGGGTCTTTAGTAGTCCATGTTTGAATTTTCAATTTATTCGGAAACGTGGTTTCTGAGTCTTTCTTTCGCTTCGATTTGCAGCCAAAACGGCGCAAAATTGCTTTCGAGGCAACTTTTTGTCTATTGTCATCGTAAAATGAATGTTTTTATTCTTTTCAGCTGCCTGTTAGTCAAAGGAAGAACTGCAGTTTTATTCCGGACGTCGTTGGGCCCAGACGTATGGCTAATCGTTGCAAGTCATTTTGATTCCGCTGCAGTTAGGTAAGGACGTCGCTTTTTGGTTTTACTTATAGTCAAAAATTGCATGCAGGGCTAGATTTATCAGCTTTTTATGCACACACACTCCTGTCCACATAGTAGCAAGCAACGTAATCACAATGCAGGCAATAAAAAGCACAAGAGAAAACAAAGTGAAAGATTTTGCTGCAATGATTCGCCCTGTATTAACTAAACCACACAATGCATGACCATGCCAATAGATTTTTGATCAGCGAACGGGAATAAACCAGCAATTTGTCCCCCACCTGCGTAGCAACAGCAATGCACAGTACAGTAACACAACAGTACAGCGATGAACAGCAAAGTACAGCAACAGCAACACGCACAGTAGCAAACAACACTCAGCTTGTAATCACAAAAGCAACACGAACAGCTGCATATCTATGAATCGCACTTCCTGCATGAGCAGTTGGCTCGTAGACAGCTTTATCAACGAGATGAGCTTCCATCTCGATTGGTCATGTTCAACTCTTCCCACGTGCTGGAGTCCCATCGCGCTCGCTCGCCTTGATGTCGTTCACATAGGCCAGACAGAACTCCTCCTTCTCTTTTCTGGTACTTGCTTCATAAACTATCGTTTCAGCTGGAATTCCATGGATTTGTGTTTGTCTAACTAAGGCCTCGAAAACAAGTCCTCATTCACCGGAAAGTTCACTAAACCGTTGATATCGATCAAATCCTGGTTGAACAATCGCATTGCTATGGATTCGTGGTTTACTGCATTCGTGACATTCATAGTGAACTTAGCTGACGTTCTTAGTGATTCCTGCAGAGACCACATGACTGTTGGCTGCTCCTTGTCAGCATCCCGTTTTGAAGGAGTTGATTTCCCCACCTGTTTCTTGCTACCATCCTTCCGAATCTCCCATGGTGCAGTTTGCATCCTTGATGCACTGGCACTTTCCCTGACTTGAAAAGAAGTCCGATTCAGGGTTTTCCGATCTGCTACCATTTGTGGAGAACAAGCAGTGCGCAGTGGATAAGAGAAACAAGTGTTCATGCAGTCACAACCATGCAGGTGACGACAAAAGGAAAGAATGAATAACATGCGCAGGCAACATACCGGAAACAGGGCACGGACATCACTTCCTGAACACGTAACAAACTCATGCCATGCATCGATGCATGACACCACTTGTGCACAGTTCGGAGGTGATAGAGATTGTACGTACTGCGTGGCAATAGCGTCCAAGGCCAGTAGAAGTGTACGTACACTAGTTCTAGGTATGTAGGCGAGTTTAGCCAGAAGTCCCTGGACCGGTCCCTCATTTCGTTTCGTCCTCAATCATTCTATCGTCAAAACAAATCAAAATGTCCTTTTCTTTGCACAGTTCCGCATTTTTTTCTTCGTGGATTGTGGATTTCACATGCCTGTTTGGTACTGTTTGCATTCTTTGTATAAAATTAAAACTAAAATGCCACGTGTGCCGAAAAACTGCATACTAAATGCTGCGGAATCAAAATGACTTGCAACGATTAGCCATACGTCAGGCCTACGATGGGGCTGTTTTCTGGGGTAGGGCTAAAAGGCGGACGCGGACGCGGACGCGGACGCTGGGTTAAAAGGCGGACGCGGACGCGGACGCTGGGCTAAAAGGCGGACGCAGAAAAAGCGGACGCGGCGATAGATTTGCATCCGCGTCCGCCTTTTAGTCCAACCTGCTGACTCTTGTTTTTACCACTTTGGTGGGCAATGGGCTAAAAAGCGGACGCAGAAAAAGCGGACGCAACATTGCATGTGTAAAAAACCATGCTCAGCAGTCACTACTGTCTGATCAGGGCATTGCTACGGGGCATTTCTTACACAATGTGATCAAAAAGCAAGTTGTGTTTTTTTTCAAAATAGGCTAAGGATGGGCTTTAGGCTTAGGCTTAGGCTTAGGCTTAGGCTGAGGCCTACCTAAGCCTCAGCCTAAAGCCAAAGTCCCATCCTTAGCAAATGAAATATTGCGTCCGCTTTTTCTGCGTCCGCTTTTTAGCCCATTGCCCACCAAAGTGGTAGAAAGAAGAGTTAGCAGATTGGACTAAAAGGCGGACACGGATGCAAATCTATCGCCGCGTCCGCTTTTTCTGCGTCCGCCTTTTAGCCCAGCGTCCGCCTTTTAACCCAGCGTCCGCGTCCGCGTCCGCGTCCGCCTTTTAGCCCCACCCTGTTTTCTGCATTCTCTGTATTATCTTCCTTCGTTCTCTACATCGTCAACTCAATAGTCACACCGAATTTTAGTCACTGGAGTTTGCTCATCGTCACAACAACATAGAGGTTAGGGCGACAAATGTGTTTTTCTACTCTCTCTATTGATGGCGCGTTCACAAGACGTCCGTAAATCCGTACGTCCGTTCGTTCGTCGGACGGACGGACGAACACATTATGGGTTGACGAACGGACGGACGTACGGATTTACGGACGTCTTGTGAACGCGCCATGAGTTTGGCGGCATAAAATTGAAGCTCAATTTTTTTGTTTTTCTCTTCCAGGAACAATGCCAAGAACCTACAAGCGAAAAAAGGACGACAGCTATTCTAAGGAGGACTTGGAAGCTGCATTGAAAGGAGTCAAAGATGGGGTAATGTCCAGAAGAGAAGCTTCTCGTACTTTTGGGGTGCCGAGAACGACCATAAAACGGCATGTGGACGTGGAGGGGACTGTTAAAAGGGCAGGGTCTGTGGCGCAGTGGGGTTGGGGTCAGGATAGGTCAGATGTTGTTGAAATTGTCAAAACTAATCTTGATGGCTGTCGGCGCAATGTGAAACGTTTCGTCGATAATCGTCCGGGCATGGACTGGGTCCATGCGTTTGAACGGCGGCATAAGGACACTTTGAGCTGGAGGTATAGTTCACTGGGACGATCAAGACCATGCTTGACAATTTTGGCGCTCCGTAGTAATCTTAGTAAATCTGGCATTTCTATACAAGAATAGCAACCGGCTTTTCGACCCTTTTTCAAATACTATTGCAATTCTTGTATAGAAATGCCACATTTACTACGATTGCTACGGGAGCGCGAAAATTGTCAAGCACGGTCTTGATCGTCCTGGTGACTATAGCTGAAAACTTGCCACTGCCGCGTGTGAGAGGCGTGACAAAGAAGACGCTCAAGAGATATGGTTCGATAACCTGGTGGATGCCCTGAATTTCTACGGGCTGCGGGGAAACCGCACTGCATATGGAACGCGGACGAAACGGGACTGAAATGAATGGAGAACAAAAAGGAAAGATTTTATGCCGGAAGGGAACCCGCAATCCCCTCCGGCTATCTGGTGGGTCAGAGCGCGTGATGTACACCGTGTTGTTTGCTGGTAATGCTGCTGGCCAGTACGCTCCCCCTATCTACTGTACAAGGGAAGTAAAGCTTCAGCATTCGTGGACGCAGGGCGGGCCAGAAAGATGCGGGTTCAATACGACACCTACCGGATGGATGACAGGGGACGCCTTCTTCTCCTGGTTCGCCACTTCCTTACGTCCCCTTTGTGCACTCAATCGATCCGAACAATTACAGTGTGTTACTTTTGTATTTGCACATTTTACTCAACCGGCAATATTTTGAGGTGGTTATTTTGTGGACAGAAGGTTTTTAAGGTGGATACGGAGTCTTTCCAAAATAAAGGCGGGGTGGGCACGGGCTCGACGTTTTCTCGACGTTTTCTTTCGTTGAACAGAGTATACCATAGTAAACAGGCTATATGAGGTCCTATATTCATCGATCTCTCCTGAGACAACCAGGGCGAGTTGGAAAACGGCAGAGTACTCATTTGAAAGAGCATCACCTGAACTTTTCAACAAGCATCTGTGCGAACCTTGAAACGGCCTGTGCATTGCGCAATCTTCATTCAAACGATAGCCCCCAATATAAGGTTTTTCTGGAACAACTTTGCGTAGAGGCAATGTAGAGGGGCGCCAGAGGTATCGATCGACTCGTCTCAATGAGACGAATCGAATGGTATGCTGTATGTTGAAATCTACCCAGCGGTTCATTCTGTAGCGCCAAATCGCATGGTTTTGGGGGTGTTTTTGAGACGTCGTACTGCGCCAAATACAAACGCTTTTGGGGCCGCTCTTTTTATGTATGGATAAACCTAGGTTGGGTCTACTATCAGAGCAAAACTGCATGTTTGTATCTGTCCTGTAGCGAGCGCAGCAGCTGATCGAAGTTGGGTCGGAAAGACTCCGTATCCACCTTAAGACATTTTGGACAGGGGAATTTTTCGGTCAAAACATGTGGCTGATGTGTTGGGGCATGCTTTATGACAGAAAAACCAACTGGTTCAATTTTGGATAGGGGAAATTTTGGACTACTTACTGTAATTTTTTGTCTGCAAAAGCAAAATTTTAGGGTAGTCTGCGCAATCAATTATTTCCGTAGAGGTGCCTGCTCAGTAAATTGGTAGATAGATATACAAACTAACACCCTGTATCATCTTCTTATTCTGGATGGGCACATGTTCCATATCAGCCCGCGCCTTGCCGAATGCGCCCATGAGAACAGGATCGTTCTTTTCACCCCAATTGCTCACTCGTCTCATATTACCCAGCCGCTGGATGTTGGCGTGCACTGGCCAAAGGAAGAGGAGAGCAGGGGGGGCACAGCGGGCAGCTGCTTACTTCTGAGAGCATCAGAGCGCAGTTGCGAGAATAGGAGGCAGCACGAAAGGAAAAGAATCGCAGCGAGCACTGGGGAGAGGGCGGGGGAGGGGGAGGGGTAGAGGGAGAGGGAGAGGGCGAGGACGAGAGACAGCAGCAGAGTCGTTGACGAAGATGCAGCAGCAATTTCTGACGATCTGAGTGATAGATAATGAATGACTGGTGAAACTGAGAATTTAGTCGCTTGTTCATGCCCAACATGTTTGTTTCAAGTTCCAGTTTGTTTTCGCCAATTTTTTAAAAATTCCCCAGGTGGTCCACTTTCCCCCGCCGATACAAAAATGTACTACAGTACGGATCTGCACTAACTAACACCACACAAAAAATAACTCGCCAACGAAGACATCCTGAAAGAATCTGTCAACACCTCCACGGCTAATTTTCAGCGGGATTTCCAAATCAAAAAACCGTTTGATTCTATCTGCTCTCAGTGTCGAGATATCGCCGATTTCCTTATGTACTGAAATCGCCAAAATGGGCGTCGACCATTGGGCAATTCTAAACCTCGCAAACGCCCGAAAAATCAAAAGTGGTAGAAATATGCATACGTGATGAAAACAATAAAAATGGGCATCGGGCGTACAGGGTCATGGGGTGTCGTGGTTTGCGTGGTTTAGCATCTGCCAAATGTCGACGCGATTTCAGTACATAAGGAAATGGGCGATATCTCGACACTGAGAGCAGATAGAATCAAACGGTTTTTTGATTTGGAAATCCCGCTGAAAATTAGCCGTGGAGGTGTTGACAGATTCTTTCAGGGTGTCTTCGTTGGCGAGTTATTTTTTGTGTGGTGTTAGTTAGTGCAGATCCGTACTGTAGTTCAGTACTGACGATATTCTTACCAATCTATTATTTTTTGCTATATGGCTGACAAAAAATCAGCTGCTGCACTGCAACAACCTGCGCTGGCTCTCTTCTTTCCTTGTATAGTTAGCTGTAGCCCCAAAAGTTGGCAGACAGCCTCAAAATGCACAAAAACTATGGTGGTCCACTTTCCCCGCCATACTAAACACGTATTGTAGTAACGATCTTTTCCGTTTTCGTCTGTGACTTATTTTTTTCTATTTTTTGGGCAACCAATAAGTAGCTGCATTGGAAAACCTTCCCCCATCTCTGTTCTTTCAGATGCAACCAGCCGCAACTCGAAAACTGGTCAGGTGTCACGCGAAAACGTGACATGTACTCAGTTACGAATTATTATGTGTATGCATATGAATCTGCATATCTTGCGCCTTTACCGACGTATGCAAATTTCTAGTATCTTTGCGGATCGCTTGCCTGTATTTTGTTGTGTGTCGTGTGTGTGACCTGTTTTCGTTCGGGTCAGTCGAGCCTTTTCCTATCGTCGCGACGTGTATGTATGCTCGGCTCTATGTATCGACTCTGTATTTTATTCCTGACGTGAAATTGCTGCAGATTGCGTATGGAGAAGTAAAGTCTACGTACCTACTGTGTTTCCTACGCACACGCCGAATAGCGCAAGCCACTCTACAGCAATCCGTCTCGTCAATGGCGTCCCCGGGTGCTGTTTCCGTCTGCCTGCATTCTTCTTATTGGTGACGTGGGCCTGTGACTGCATCTTTGCCGGTGTTCTGCATGTTTTGAACGGTACAAGCTTCGGAGCTCAAGGGCGTCCCTAATGGATGAGTGCGCGCGGTCACCCGCCCAAACCCCACTTCATATAGGCGTCAGCAGTGTATGCGGTGAAATCGCCGTCCTAACCCCGCTGCGCTATAGCTTTTCGTCGCGCCGTCAGACTGCACGGCAACTGCATGTGGCACTTCTTGGCCCATTTGGCGTGTTTGCCGTTCGCCTGGTCCGTCACCGCCTTTCCCCTCCTCCCCCGCCGCCAGGGGGGGTAGGAGCTCGCTCCCTTCGGTTTCATCGCTTTCATCACCACTGGCGTTCGCTTCCCGGTGGGTGGTCCAAGCTGAGCCGGACAAGGGTCCTCATCAAATCAAATATGAAGCCAACGGTAGGAAATAGTTAGGCAGTTATTTTGTTCATGCACATGCACTGTGTTGCTTATGTATAGCGTGCATGTGCCTATGTGTATGTGTTTACGTACTGTACATAGTGCAGCTTGTCAGTTAGCTGGCGTGTGTGTACGTACGTACTTCGGTAGGGTATGTAAGTAGGAGGTTCTGTCTCCCCCTCCTACCGGGGGGAGGATGTCACGCGAAAACGTGACATGTACTCAGTTACGAATTATTATGTGTATGCATATGAATCTGCATATCTTGCGCCTTTACCGACGTATGCAAATTTCTAGTATCTTTGCGGATCGCTTGCCTGTATTTTGTTGTGTGTCGTGTGTGTGACCTGTTTTCGTTCGGGTCAGTCGAGCCTTTTCCTATCGTCGCGACGTGTATGTATGCTCGGCTCTATGTATCGACTCTGTATTTTATTCCTGACGTGAAATTGCTGCAGATTGCGTATGGAGAAGTAAAGTCTACGTACCTACTGTGTTTCCTACGCACACGCCGAATAGCGCAAGCCACTCTACAGCAATCCGTCTCGTCATCAGGCAGGCTCAAAACGCAAAAAATGCTTGGGTGGTCCACTTTCCCCCACTTGGTCCACTTTCCCCCACCACCGAAAATTGCTAATAACTCTCTAAATAAGTTTAGCAAATTGGTCGTACTTGGCACCCTAAACCAGTTTTAAAAGACCTATCTTTTGGTATGTTACTTGCCTTGTTTCAGGCTATGGTTATGGAGATCTCGTTGGCTGGTCCACTTTCCCCCATACTACCCTATGACGTAATTTCATCACCATTCGAAGTCTCAGAAGATGACATACAAGCTGCGAGAAAACATGCTGAAAACAGGAAATACCCTTCAGCGGTTTTCGCTCGATGGCTGCTGAAGGATTCCATAAAGGGAACCACTCAGGAGCCGTTCATTCAGCGTCCCTTCTACAGCGAGAATCCAGGGGTATCATACTGGACAAAATTTATGTTTTGTCAACTTAATTTAGTTGACGGTACGGTACGGTACTTTTTGTTTTTACCATCCTGAGCCGGCGGTAAAATTTTGGCGGTACTCTTTACCGCCACATTGCTTGAAGGTATCGTCGAAATAGTTGACCACAGACTGACGGTACTTCTTACTTTACCGTTTTACCTTTTTTCTACCGCAGCAAATCACATTTTCCTTGAAAATTAGCTCCAGATTACGTAAAAGCAGGCTGAAAACGTATTATTAAAAATAGTTCTTTCTTAGGGGGAAGAATGGCTGGCGTAGTGTAAAAGAAACGAGCATCCCCGGCAGAGATTATAGATAATTGGGTTTTTCGAAACAAAATAATTGGGTTAGTAAACATCGATTCTTTTACGAACCCAAATATTTGGGTTTTACGAACCTATATCCAAATATTTGGATATTTTAAAAACTCAAATAATTTGGGGCGAATGATCCCTGCCAGGGATGCTCGTTTCTTTTACACTACGTCGGCCATTCTTCCCCCTAAGAAAGGATTATATATTTTTGGCATTATTCTCACGTTGCACAGACTTCTAGAGGTTACACGGACATAGCACTCTATTGTTATACTGAGCATTAGGTGGGAGTCCGTGCACATACATAACGTGTGGAACATAGGGCAGCATTTACATTCCTGAACACAACGGCGCAAATGTGGCTTTGAACGAGCTTTGTTATGTACGTTGTCATACAAATAAATATCGCCGCCAATTTTATCCAGATTTTACATCAAGTCTAAGCTGTATACCTGAAGGGATGTTCATTATCTCACATCCTACATAGTGCACTTACTGTGTATGGGATCATACACAAATTACCTCAGGTATGGCCCAGCCTCTGACGTCAGTCTGATGGGGGGGGGGGGGGGGGTCAGCACTCAGATCAATATTCTGATGCTGGTGGTGGTGGTGTATTTACTGTATATGTTTGTACTGTACCATACATACTGCATGTGTACCATACATTCATACACAAGTAATGACTACTGGCCTGTCCAGTGGGCCACCTCTGATGCTGATGGTGGAGGTCCAGCCTTTGGACCAAATCTGATGCAATTCTGATGAGTCTGGGAGGGGGTACCCATCGATCTTGGCCAAAAACCACCTGCCATAATTTGTGTACAATCCCTGTATGAATGAAGGAAAACAGCATGTAACAAGACCAATTTCACACATAAAAATCACCTATCCAAACGGTTGTATTGAGAAGAAGAATAGAGTGCAAAATCGAAAGTTGGATGATCCACTGGAGTACTGGACAGCTTTTTGGCCTTCGTCATTTCATGCTTGATTGTTCCTGAGCTAAGAAACATATGAAGAACATTTGTCAAGAGCAATTATCACTCAGTGAAGAGTATGATGCAGAAATCGTTTTCCTTTCTTCTCCAAAAAACCGCATCTTTTTCTGTGGAGCATGCGCTGAGATATCTCACTCAGAAGATCCCCAGTTTTGAACTCCCGCATGTTGAAAGATAGCCATTCCGTTCAGAATCTCACCCCTGGTGCTCGCACAAAAAATAAATTCGTGGACTCCTATGTCCGCCTAAGCTCTCTAGAAGTCCGTGCACGTTGCAAGGAATTCGGTCTCGCCTGAAATAAGCCCTAAAAGTTGCGAGACCGAGACCGAGAATTTGAAAATTCTAAAGTCGAGACCGAGACCGAGATCGCCAAAAATGACCGAGATTTCCGAGACCGAGACCGAGAGTCTCGGCACATCTCTACTGCCAGATCTGCAAAAGGGTTGCAAAACTTGCTAAAGGTTGTTACTGATTTTTCACTGCTGCGAAGCTGCAAAGGGTTACTGGTTACGTAATACTTTGCCGCATCTGCCCTTTAACGAAGGGGCGAAAACAGAATGAGTATTCAACCTAAAACTCCCAAACAGTCGCGCTCGTGGCGCAGGCGGTAAGACGGGCTGCGTCCGATCTGCCGTCCTCTGCGTCATGAGTTCCCACTCTCGCCAGGTGGGATTAAAGCGACTGGCAACCCCAGCGGCAGTATGGTGCGCCCGCTCGCTGGCTTCTAAAGGCACCAGTGCTTTCCTTCGGGTCAGCACACCCCGACCAGTGGTCGCTGATGGCTGTTCGGCTTCGTGCCAAGCCCTTCCCTGGTTCGGGCCATTGTTGGTCGTGCCTTGCGGCACTGGACTGGCCCACCATAACGGGCGTTGTTAAAGGTTCGGAGGAGACTAGGTGGGTTTCACCTACAGCCGACCCTGTGGGGTACGGTCTCGCAAAAAAAAAACAAAAAAAAAACTCCCAAACGCTCAAGAAAAGCCATAAAATAACGAAACATAAGCCAATTTTTTCTTACTTTTTTACTGGCAGCTGATCCAAAAAAGAACCGCGGTAACAATTTAGGGATGGTAAAATTACCGCGCGGTAAGTTTATCATCCAGTAGCCACGGTAATCTTACCTTAACCTTACCGTTTCAGTACTTTTGAAAAGTTGACAACACTATGTACAATACACCCGAAAATACGGTAGACTTGCACTTGCCCTCAGCATTGAATGCGTAATTCTACAGGGTGTCCCACGTAAACCTACCTAATGATCCAGCCATATAACTTCCGTATTACAGGAGATATCAAGCTCAAATTTTGTCCCCAGGAACCCAAGAATATGCCATTTGTTGTGGCAAATTTTGAGCCAGATAGGTCAACTAGGGATGAAATTACGAGCTTGCAAATTTGTGACCACGTTTTTCAACATTTTGAAATCAGTGGTGCCGCTATTGACCTTGACAGCTTCTTGAAGGTGTTACGTGCAGAAAAATGCCTGTATTTTTGTATCCTTTGTATTCTGGACCGTGATGACGTTCAGCCATTATTGTTCCGCCATATTTCCATGTTGGATGAGCTGCTTGACCATGCTCAGCAGAAGATTTTAGTCCCAAAACCACCCTCAGTGCGGAAAATGCGAAAAACAGGGTTCAACATTTCCAAGCTTGTAATTTCATCCTTAGTTGACCTATCTGGCTCAAATTTTGCCACAACAAATGGCATATTCTTGGGTTTCTGGGGACAAAATTTTATCTTGATATCTACTGTAATACAGAAGTTATAAGGCTGGATCTTTAGGTAGGTTTACGTGGGACACCCTGTATTATATATTCTACCGCTCAGCTGAAGAACTGTGCATCATACGTACTTAAGTGTTGGTGCTTTGAAAGTTTGGTGCTCGTCTGAAAGAGTCTATGTTGTGGACTTCTGTGCATTTTGTTTGTAAGGTACTGTGTGGGGTCACGGTAAACCTGAGTATCGTCTCAGTTGCTGAGATTGGTTGCAGAGATATGCAGCCCTAAAAGGTATATAGGTGGCCGGATTTTCCCATTTCCGGATTTACCCCACAGTACCCTACCAGCTTGCAACTGGTCCGGCGTTCAGTAGTGTGCAAGTTTACAAACAAAACGTAGAGATCCACTAAATAGGCCAGCAGACTAATTTCGTGAATTCTTCTTTTTTTCTGGCCCAAATGAAATGCAATCACCCCTCACTCTGCCATGCAAGTGTCTCAGTGGTTGCAATTCTTGTATACAGACCGTCCGACGCGAGCGTGCTGGCTGTTGCTGCGAATAATCTGGTGAGTATTCGGACGGGAGCGGGTGACAAGGATCAGCAGGTGAACCTGTTCGACACGCGGAAGAAACTGAAGGCCTGTCAAGCCAGGGAGCTGGAGCATAAGCTCACCCGGCGACAGAGACGCACCGTGCGTCTGAACAACGCACTACTGCAGCTGCATAGTAATCAGGTATGATATAGGGTACTGTGGGGTAAACCCGGACACGGGGTAAACCTGGACACCTAAGCTTTTCTGAACTTTCCGCTTCAGCGAATGATGAACATAGCATGGTAGCTCATTTGAACGAGGAGAGTTCAAGCAATCGATTGGCAGCAACTTGTCTCAATCGGTCGTATGGTTGCTGAGATGTACTAGGTGTCCGGGTTCCCACAGTACCTATGTGATAATTGTAGTCACGAATCTCTAATTCTGCTTGGGGAAGAATGGTGCAGGTGGTGTAATACCGTATTTACCCATGCATAGCCCTCCCCCTTATGCATAGCCCCCCCTATGCATAGCCCCATATTGGCAAAACATAAAAAATGCCCTATAAGCCTGCTTGGGGTGTATTGTACTAGAATAACCCTGTTTTGACCTCAATTCGTGCTACAGTACGTAACGCTTACCAAAACCGACAGAAGTGGGTGGTACAAATAAGGACAAAGAGCAGGTCAAGGAAGAAGTTATTATCGTGCAGAAAACAGAATATGGCGCGGTGGGTCATGCAAACGTCGCAAAGACATTGGCACCAGTATTTGAAACGCCAGAGCCTAGTAAGTGAGGTTGTAAGCTTGTCCTGCTTACGTTTAGTCTATGGACGATATGCGGTAACGCGATTGGGTTGGTCGATAGCGATCCCGCGGTATTTAGTGAAAATTGGATCGGTGCCTGCCGGGTCGTCGGCCTTGTTCAATCATCTGGGAGCAGAAAAGGAGCGAGTGAATAGAAGAATTGACAACAAATGACGTCGATGACCCCGCAGACACCGATCCACACTTTCACTCATACCGCGGTCGCTATCGACCAACCCAATCGCGTTACCGCAAATCGTAGATTGGCCAAATGCACGCCATGAATGATGGTGTTGTTTCAAAGTAATGATGACTTGTTTCTGAATTTTAGCCGTGGAAAACGAAAACTCTGATATGGAAGCCGAACCTCCAATATTCCCCAATTACAAGGAGAGAAGATCTATCGGATAATTCATGATTGACAGAAAATGAAAATTTATTTTGACCGCCACTGACCCATGCTATTTGGATTGGATTGACCATGTGGCGTATTGGCATTTTGTGATCTATTCAACATGTTTTAGGGTGAATATTGGTGGTTGGTTGGTTACTCTGTTGGGAAATGTGATTGGGTTTAGAAGAATAGCTGCTTGTTTTATGATCATCAATTTGGTCTGTTTTCATGCAGTAGTTTGGAGAGTGTGAAAGCCAATATAAATAAATTACCGTAACCTATGTATTTGAAAAAATACAACAGTGCGACAAAGATGTTTCTAACTGCAGCGTTACCGTTCAAAATGCATGTACTCCTGGAGTCTAATCGTTCAATTTTTTCTAGATCTACATATGAACAAAATAGAAAATAAAATAAAATGTGAAAATTGAAAAAGTTAAAAATTGAAATTGAAATTCTTATTTCTTATCTAGTGAAGTGAAATTCAGATAGCTTGACATCGTCATGAGTTCGAAGGAAGGCATCCTTCGCGCTGCGTACACGGAGTTGGCAAAAGCGGAGAAAACCGGCGATTGGGAACGCGCACTGAAATCGTCCAGTCGAAGTGAGTCTACGGTGATTTATGCCGCGTTCACATATTGAACAGCTTACCAACGTTTGCCGCCTTTTTTGTTTCAGTTTTGAAGCAGTTTCCTCAAGAATCCACCGCCTTCCGTTGCAAAATTGTCTGTTTGATTCAACTGTCAAAGTTCGAAGAAGCACTGACGCTAATTCGAAAAAGCGTTCCTGCTTTGGCCAGGTATAGTCTAGCCACTAATGCCGCGTTCAGAAGATCTTCGTACGTAGCTCTGAAACATAGGTGGCCGGCTTTTCCCATGGCCGGATTTACCCCATACTACCGTATACATGCCTTCAAGTTTGTGTGAACAACGTCTTCCTTTGTTTCAGCCAATGTACTTTTGAAAAGGCCTACTCTGAATACCGACTAAACCGAAGCGATGAAGCATTGGCCACTCTCAAAGCCCATGTTCAAGAGCACAAAGAGAAAGAGAATGAACTTGACTTCCGAAGCCTCGAGCTCTTAGCTCAACTTCAGTACAGACAAGAACAGTTCGGTGATTGTCTAGCCACCTACCGGAAACTTATGAAACAGAGTCAGGATGATTACGACCAAGAGAGACAGGCGAATTTCATCGCGGTAGCTGCTCAGTTAAAGGATAGCAGTGGGCTTGGCAGCCAGCAACAAGCTACAACTGATGTACGCATGTGTAGGGTACCACATGGGGTAAACCCGGACACCTAAGCTTTTCTGAACTTGCCGCTTCAGCAAAATGATGAACATGGTAGCTCATTTGAAAGAGGAGAGTAGTTCAAGGAATCGATTGGTAGAATCAAGGAGCTATAAGTAGAGGAGACGTCACTCCCCCAAATATCGGGAGGTGAAAGTGTCCGGAGGTCCACGTGATCTAGCTTCCGGTTTTCTAAGGTCTGTGGCATGCCATAGAGGCCAAATCAAGCCAAACTCAGTCATACATATACCCCAACTTTCTTCGATCTTTTCAATGGTGGGGTCGGCGTTAACCCATCCCCAACTGGTATGGCCGAAAATGGCCGTTTATCAGCTTTTTGGAAAAAGTAGGGTATTTTGCAGGCCTCAGTACAAAACGCACAGAGCCAGCCAAATGCTGTCCTTCTCAAATTCCACCACCAAGGGTCCAAAGTCCCCAGTGGTGGTGTTAACTCCTTCCCCACCACACTGGCAACCTGAGAAATTGTTGAAAAACTGCCTTTTCAAATGCATTTCTACCCAAATATGCCACCCTAGTGCAGTCAAGCAGAGAAAATTAGAGCACCCTACCCTAGTTTTATGCGTAGATTTCAAAAATGAAACTGGTTTTTCCATTATCCCATGTTTAAGGCCTGATAAACCCGATTTTTCATGTGTTTCGAATGAAAAAGTGTACCAAAAGCAATTTTTTTAAAATCAGGTACCCTGACCTAATTTTATGCGTAGATTTCAAAAATGACCTTAATTTTTAAATTAATCCATTTTTAAGGCCTAATATACCCGATTTTTTACTTGTCTGATCAAAAAATGGCATAAAAAGAGGCTGCTTAGGCCTTAAAAATGGATTAATTTAAAAATTAAGGTCTTTTTTGAAATCTATGCATAAAATTAGGTCAGGGTACCTGTTTTTAAAAAAAATTGCTTTTGGTACACTTTTTCATTCGAAACACATGAAAAATCGGGTTTATCAGACCTTAAACATGGGATAATGGAAAAACCAGTTTCATTTTTGAAGTCTACGCATAAAACTAGGGTAGGGTGCTCTAATTTTCTCTGCTTGACTGCACTAGGGTGGCATATTTGGGTAGAAATGCATTTAAAAAGGCAGTTTTTCAACAATTTCTCAGGTTGCCAGTGTGGTGGGGAAGGAGTTAACACCACCACTGGGGACTTTGGACCCTTGGTGGTGGAATTTGAGAAGGACAGCATTTGGCTGGCTCTGTGCGTTTTGTACTGAGGCCTGCAAAATACCCTACTTTTTCCAAAAAGCTGAAAAACGGCCATTTTCGGCCATACCAGTTGGGGATGGGTTAACGCCGACCCCACCATTGAAAAGATCGAAGAAAGTTGGGGTATATGTATGATCTGAGTTTGGCTTGATTTGGCCTCTATGGCATGCCACAGACCTTAGAAAACCGGAAGCTAGATCACGTGGACCTCCGGACACTTTCACCGCCCGATATTTGGGGGAGTGACGTCTCCTCTACTTATAGCTCCTTGGTAGAATACTTGTCTCAATCGGTCTTATGGTTGCTGAGATATACAAGGTGTCCAGGTTTACCCCCCGTGTTCGGGTTTACCCCACAGTACCCTATCGGTTGCGTGTGGTGTGCTGTAATGCTCTTGTGTATTCACTACTTGCGCTTAGATTTATGGGTGGTCGCGAGGTGGCCCCGTGGTATGTACAGTCTAGGTTTATATCGGTGTTGACGTGGTTGTTGACGTCATTCACTCCTCTGGGAGCGGAGAAATAGCGAGCTGAGTTTGTACAAGTAGCGAATAATAATAGCCTTGTATAGCTGGAAGGTTTTGTTTGACTGCGTTATGTATTGTAGGTATCGAGTTCTGTTGAAACTTATGAGCAACTGTACAACCAGGCCTGTTCTTTCGTCTCAACTGGCCAATACAAGAAAGCTCTGAGGAATTTAGCGAAAGCAGAAGGTATGGAGCATGGTATGGACCAGTTGCGCTAAGAAATTATGGGAGTGGTCGCCATCTGACCCCTCTGTTTTCTTGTTCAGAATTGTGCAAGGAAGGCTTGGTGGAAGAAGGCTCTCCGGAGGATGAAATAGAGGACGAGCTGGCCATATTAAGAGCTCAGCAGGCCTACTGTCATCAGCTAATGGGGGACACTGGAAAAGCGGCGAATATCTACGGAGAGATACTGAAACTAAAGTACGTAGGAATTCTACAGGGTGTCCCACGTAAACCTACCTAACGATCCAGCCATATTACTTCTGTATTACAGTAGATATCAAGCTCGAATTTTGTCCCCAGAAACCTAAGAATATGCCATTTCTTGTGGCAAAATTTGAGCCAAATAGGTCAACTAGGGATGAAATTACGAGCTTGCAAATTTGTGACTACGTTTTTCAACATTTTGAGATCAGTTGTGCCTCTATTGACCTTGACAGCCTTGAAGGCTGTTATGTGCAGAAAAATGCCTGTATTTTTGTATCCTTTGTATTCTGGACCGTGATGACGTTCAGCCATTATTGTTCCGCCATATTTCCATGTTGGATGAGCTGCTTGACCATGCTCAGCAGAAGATTTTAGTCCCAAAACCACCCTCAGTGCGGAAAATGCGAAAAACAGGGTTCAACATTTCCAAGCCTGTAATTTTATTCGTAGTTGAGCTATCTGGCTCAAATTTCGCCACAATAAATGGCATATTCTTGGGTTTCTGGGGACAAAATTTCAGCTTGATATCTACTGTAATACAGAAGTAATAAAGGCTGGATCGTTAGGTAGGTTTACGTGGGACACCCCGTATTTTTTAGGGACGAAATGCATACACCGAACTACTTAACAGACAGAAGCCTGTTCAAGCACAACAGGTCTTGAGAGTTGTGCTGGATGTGACGCTACAGCAGTATCACAGCTCAGTCACAGATGAGAGGACAAAGGGAGCAATTGGAGCACAGATACTCCGTAAGCCAAAATTCAATACTTTTATTAGTTTGAGTTTAAGTAAAAGTAAGGTATATACGGACCCTTTCCAAAATAATAACGGGGTTGGGCACGGGCACTTTATGAAACATCAAGGGGAGGGTGACTGGATGAAACGTCAATGTACTCAGAGGCAACTTCTACTGTGGCATGAAACATCAATCTCACCAGTTTACCCGTTAGTATGGGTTTCTCGACGTTTTCTTTCGTTGAACAGAGTATACCATAGTAAACAGGCTATATGATGGTCTATCTTCATCGATCTCTCCTGAGACAACCAGGGCGAGTTAGAAAACGGCAGAGTACTCATATGAAAGAGCATCACCTGAACTTTTCAACAAGCATCTGTGCGCAACTTGAAACGGCCTGTGTGTTGCGCAATCTTCGTTCAAACGATAGCCCCCAATATAACGTTTTTCTGGAATAACTTTGCGTAGAGGCAACGTAGAGCGACGCCATAGGTCTCGATCGACTCGTCTCAGTGAGACGAATTGAATGGTATGCTGGATGTTGAAAAATACCCAGCGGATCGTTCGGTAGGGCCAAATCACATGTTTTAGGGGGTGATTTTGAGACGTCGTACTGCGCCAAATACAAACGCTTTTGCGTCGCTCTTTTTTTGTATGGATAGATCTAAGTTGGATCTACTATGAGAGCACAACTGAATGCTTGTATGTGCTGTGTGGCGAGCGCTGTAGCTGCTCAAAGTTGGGTCGGAAAGGGTCCGTATTTACCTTAAGAACCTATCATACATACCGTAAAGGTGCAGTCTAACTTACCCCCGACCCCTCCATCGCCCTCTATATATTATTATTTGACCTGTTTGCTTGCTTTTTGTTAACGCTACCACCGTACGTTTTTGCAGAAGAAGAATCCCTCTGCTTCGGCTGCTCCAACCGCGGACACCATTACGTCACCGGCCAACAACGCAAATCTCCAAAGTCTCCAAAGTTAGCAGACTTGCTTACAGTACGCGTCAAGTTTGTTAGCATAGTTGTTGTGCGAACTGCGTAACGATGTGTGCCGTAATGAGCAGGCTGACGATGTTCGTGGTTGAGTTGCAGCAAGTGAGTGATTGCTGGATTCTCAGTTAGTACGCTTGCTTGCAGTTGGCCTCAAGTTTGTCAGTGTTATAATAGTTATGCGGACGTCATAACGTTGTTGGGTGCCTCAATGAGCGCGCTGTCGCTGGTTGTGGTTGTGTTGCAGGTGCCAGGCACTCTTCGGAGTGAAACGTGTGTACCGAATTTCTTCCCGCAATTTCCCGTAACGAAGTACTGTCTTCCCGGAGGAAAGACTTCAGTGGAGTGATTTATGATGAAACACCGACGTCGGTTCAAACACTGGCTCGATTCCTATTGTCTGTTCTTCTATCATTCCGTCATTGCTACGACAAGGAATATGATACGTTCGGGTACCGTATTTTTGGGTGTATATCCCCCTGAGTATATCCCCCCCAGTGTATAACCCCCCATTGGCAAAACATAAATTTTGTCCTATGTATATCCCCCCTGTTGAATAACCCCCCATGTACTGGAAGGTACCTAACCTACCTATGTAAGCTGGTCATAAGCTAGCTGTAGCTACTCCTACACCATGCTACCATGCCTATAAGCTTAGCTGAGCATGTCTTGTACTAGAATAACCCTGTTTTAACCACGATTATGCCCTAAAACACGTACTTTTGACCTCAAAAACATGCCTCTACACACCTCTCACAAACAAAAATTTTGTCCCATGTATATCCCCCCCCCCCCCCCCCCCCCCAGTGTATATCCCCCCCAGTGTATAACCCCCATCAGACCTCTCGATTTTTGTATAGCCCCGGGCTATACACCCAAAAATACGGTGCTACAGGTCTGACTTCCATTGATTTGTCTTAAGCATTTTTGGTTTCGATGCGGTACTGTATGAGGTTATGAGCATGTCTTTGTTGCGTATGAATGTGAGTAGACATTGACTTGACCCGTTACGTAGATGTGGTATGGAATGTAGTGGTGGGGTGCGGTATGGATGGTATGTATGCGTGCTACAGTATGTGGTATGGTATGTGTGGTATGGTAGGTAGGTAGGTACCACCTAGTCCTGGCCCTAATTACCCCGCAATTTGTTTTTTTAAAACGTAATTTACAGGTAAGAAAAGAATGAGCAAATAATAGTAATTATGCATTGCTTTGCGTAGAAGTACACCGACGCGTTGGCTTCTGAGAAGTGTAAGCAATCGGTGGAGGCAAAAGCAGCGAAACCAGTTGCTACGGAGACGCGAAGCGCTGGCATTGACACACAAGCTGTGGACAAGCCTGAAGCTTTTGAAGAGGCAGAAGAGACTAGAGTGAGTAGTGAAATAGTCTTTTATATACTACTGTAAAGCTTCGTGTATAACCCCTTCGAATATAACCCCCTCGTCTATTACCCCCTTATTGGTGACCAACGATTTTTATCCTCCTCTAACCAAAATTTTGAAAACGCGCAAATAAAGCAAAATAAGCATGTTGGTGATGATTTGGCACATATTGCTTGGTCTCGTGTATAACCCCCTCGTGTATATTTCCCCTCGAATTGGCGACTACCGATTTTTATCCCCCGGGGGATTATACGCGAAGTTTTACAGTATATTGTGCTCTTGAATCGTCTTCTTTGTGTAATAGCAGAGTTTTGTTCGAAATTACCACCGTCTATTTTGGCATCAGTAGCAAATTGACACCGGAAATTTTGTTGCAGACTTTGGCCTAGAAACTATATAAAACATTTCTAGACTGAAATGGCGCCTCCGGCCTCCGATCAAGCAAAAGCGGGGAAAGAAGATGATTCTACTACGGCTAGCAAGCCTGAGCAAACGACCGAGCCAAGGACGACACGGGTGGTGGCAGATCTCGGCACAATACTGGTACAGGGCATGAAGAAAAACGTTTCCACTAAACAGCAGGAGGCGTCTGGGATCAAGCGGAAGGAACTGGAAACAGAGGCACGAGAGAAGGCAGAGGAGGCTCCGCTCTTTTCTGATGATTATCAACCGATGCCTTCCTTGCTCAAGGTAGTAAAGTACAGCTACCTACCTACGTACATCGTCAGGGCTAATGATTGCTCTGTGCACTTGTGCCATGCATACGTAGTGGATTACTTTCGCTGGGAAATGGCGTAACTGAGGTAAACCGGGCAATACGTAATGCTGCGTTCACCGTACGTCCGACGTATCTAGGAGTACATGCTTGTTTGCGGTGTGCCATGTACTCCTAAAATAATACGTCGGACGTACGGAAGTATGGTGGACGCGGCATATTTCTGGATGCCTACCTTTTCTCGCTCAAAGCCAACCCCGCTATATCGGTCTCAACATCAGTATTATAAAGCTTGGTTGAGAAGAAGCTGGGTGTTTCTCTTAGCTATCCGGTTTTACCCCGCAGTGCCCTAGATAGATGTTCTTTCTTCAGGGTCGCGCTCGGATTCCGTCCAGACGGCGCCCGCCTTCTAGAAAAGGCGCCGCTTCTTCTGTCGCAGAAGAGAAAGCAGTAGCCGGTTCGTCAAAGTCCTTGCAGCAAACCCCATCTGCTTCTAATCCGCGAGAGAAGGAGGAAGTAGCCTTCGCTCCCAGCTGGGAAAAATCAGCACAGCTGCCGCCGGAAAGCCCGCCTCCCTTACTCGCGGAATCGCCGACGCATGAAGAAGCGAAAAGCCCGGATGATACGAGCGACAAAATTCGAGTGTTCGATCCGCTCAGTTTGTCGTCAGAGAAGACGCATGCTCAAGAAGGAAAGGAGGAGGAGGACGAGGGAGAGGAAGGAAGTGAGTCTGTCACCCCTCGCACGCAGCCTGAAACGCCTTCCACGGACAGTAGCGAAGAAGAAAGACAAAAGAAGGAGGCGGCAGCTGCGGAGAAGACGGCCGTAGGTCCGCTGTTTGCCGACGAGGAGGAGGAGGGGGATATTTTTTCCACAGCGCCTCCTCCCTTGGCCTCGAGGGAAGAGTCAAAACAGAGCGGACAAAGCGAAGATATGCGGAGCAACGTGACGATTCAAGCGACGGACAGCGAGGACGAAGAGGAGGTGGGAAAAGCTTCCGCAAAAGGACGACAACGAGAACCGCCTTTGACTTCTGCGCCTGCAGAGCTGAAGAAAGCTGTGGAAAAGAAAGACGAAGAACGGGAGCAGGAAGCACTGGCGGCATCAAACAAAAGCGAGACACAAACGCAAGAAAAGCAAGCCAGGGAGGCGAAAAGGGAAGAAAAGAAGCTGGTGGATGTGAGCAAGAAAGCCGCGAACATTTTGTCGATCAGCAGCGACGAGGAGGATATTTTCGCATCCATCCCAGCGAAAGGAAAGGCGCAGACGACGGCGAAGGCCACGTTATTCGATGAAGATGCAGGTATGTACTGTACAGTCGGCCTCCGAAGAGAAATACCTACCGCGGGCATACAAGCTGTCCATTGAAGCCTTTGTGATGCATAAGCAAGGTGACTACGTACGTAGTACCAAAAAACATATAATTCTGCTTAGGAGAAGAATGGTGGACGAAGTATCATTTGCCCGTATTCTCCCAATAATAGATTTAAAAACCCATTACAAAAGGGGAGAATACGGACCAATAATGCCTCTTCGTTTCTTTTTACGTTCTCCATTCTTCCCCTAAGCAGAATTATATATTTTTGGTAGTACGTACATATGTACGTGTGACTACCTGCTCTTTTGTTTCAGAAGACATATTTGCCGACCTTCCTTCGAAATCCAAGTCAGCAACGGTGCATTCAACGAAACGTCCAGCTCAGCAAGCTTCATCATCAAGCACCAAGAAGACAATCATGACAACTACTACCCAGCCCGCGAAAGGCAAGTCGCTGTTTGACGATGACGACGACGATTTGGACATTTTCTCTGGAAAAACTTGAACATGTTTCGTTTACCGAGGTTGTGTCATTGGACTGTGATCAAGAATGTATGGTGTGTCTTGAACCTATTGGACAGAATACATAGAGTATAGGTACAAAGAGGCGCTATTCTCTACATTTTATTAACAAAGTGATTGAGAATACTGAATCGAATATAATCGAGTAGTAATCATGTAGTGTACTGAACGTTGACGGAATACAGTGCCTATTATGTTGGAATTATCGCTGTCATTTAGGTTATGACTAGCCGTAGCTTGTTTACATACCTAATGCTAAAGTTTCATCCACAAGGTCGTGCATACTGCATGCAAAAGGGAATAAATAATAATACAATACTAAATGTCGCTGGCACAGCTATCGATAGATGAAAATCACGTTGTAGTACGAAGAAATCCAACAAATAACAGGGAAACATGAAAGAAATTCCCGCTATCACTGCCGCGTTAGTTCTTTAGCTCTTTTCCTTCGACCGATTTGGTTTGGATTGGACCTACGTACGACGACAGTATATTTTACCGCCTCACCTATCCTACGTACATACAAATAAAACATAATGCGCTCTTGATGATATAACAAACAATTCTCAAACACTCGAATGATTATTTGTTTGTGTACTACAATCCGGTGTTCTATTACTATTTTTTTATAGATTACGCAGAAGAACACATACCCACGCTCCCTAATAAATAAAGTAACTCGTGTATTAGGGTACTATGGGGTAAACCCGGTCATGGGAAAATCCGGCCACCTACGTTTGAGGGCTGCATATCTATTCATACGACCGATCGATACAAATAGGATATGGATTGATTCCTTGAACTCTCCTCTTTCAAACGAGCTATCTGGTTCATCATTTACATCAACTTCGGGTTTACCCCCGTGTCCGGGATTACCCCACGGTACCCTATGTGCATTGTTTATGCATCCTGCTCTGCGTCGCCTGCATCTGCGGTGGCTGCCGCCTCGGCTTTCTTCTCTTTCTTTGCGCAGTGAAAAACGACGGCGGCCGAGTGTCGATCTTTCCGTCCGATGATCAGCGACAGCTTTTTCGGTTCGAAGTGACACGGGGCGCAGGCGGTGCGATCGTGCAGACAGTAGTCGGTCAGATCCGACAGGATCAGGTCGCAGTTCAACGGAATCCCGTCCAGGATACGCGCCATACTCTCGTACGTGCCGCCGATTATACTCTGCAAGCAACGTGAAGCATAATTACGCGTCATAGGAAAAAGGTACGACAGAAAATGGTACCAGCGCCCTTCGGCTTGACGCCAGCAAGACGCATCGATGAGAGAAAATCGGTACCAAGTTTGCTTTGCTGTCAAATGAACGTAAACGATGCAAGCAGCAACATGATGCATACCCATATAATAGTAGGCCAGCATAAAGTTGCATGCACACGTTTTAGGTTCGTATGTACACGTACGTACACGTATCGAATCACATCGTACACGCTTCGATTCGAATATTCTACGGTACACGCACCGTCTGTAATCAATATGCATCGATAGAACAGCGCGGGGTAATTAGGGCACTTCTACTGTATTATCGTTAGCAGACGCAGGCGACAAGTGAAACAGGGTACTGTGCAGACAAATGAAAACTGCCAAAATTACTCCGCATTACAACACACATACATATGTACTGACTGGTACCTTGACAGCGAACTCGGTGCGATGTTGTCGTTCGTCCATGTCCGACGCCATACTCCTCAGCATTACCACCACATCCAACGTGTCTAGGTTCAGGCTGATATCCAGCTCCACGTGACGAAGAAAGCGACACTGGCGCAGCAGACGAGGAACGTTCAACCTGCTCACGTCGCTGCCAGGCACCACCAGACGACGTAACTGCGGCGTCTTGTCACACAACCTACAACAACAAACAGGGAAACGAATGAAGGCTCAGCTTTCAATTCAAGGCTCGTTCACTCACATTGGATGGAAATACGCTGAGATTACTACGAAAGCGATGCGAAAGATCCAAGGCGCTCGGTGCATGCTGTTGCGTACGCAGAGGCAACGACTTGCCGAGCGCACGCCAAGGGGAAAAACGACATGTGAACGAGCCTGTATCCATTGTAAGGTACGTTCGAACGGGTCATTCCTAGCTACTACGTTCAAACAGCGTACGCACACCGCTGTCTGGGCCTTCGCCCGTGCTGCGCAATTTACACCGGTAGAATAAAAGTAGTACATGAGGCGCGGAGTGAAAATCCATTACTGAACGTTATACTTTTCGCAGCATGGACAGGCGAAAGACCAGACCACTCTCGTTGGACGAACTACAGGTATACAATTACGTGTCAGTAGTGGACATACGGTACATAAAACATACGTACATGTCCAGACAAGTATCCTTGAACGCATCGGCCATGGGCTCCGGAAAATTCAGTTCCAGAGTCTTCAAGCGCGGCAGGCGACACAAGAAAGCCGTACTGCTCTCCGACAGCTCACTACCGGTGTTGAGTGCGCTGAGCGAGACCACTTCCAACTCGCGACAGCTCTCCGCCAGACAGCGTATTAGCGACGGCTGAATCGTGCTGGACACGAATGTGACGGACTGTAGATTCGGCCACAGCGGACGAAGTTGGACCCTGGCCAGCTCGCACATGGCGCCGGTTAGGAACTGCGGCGCCGACATGTGACTAATTTTCAGGCGGCGCAGCCCCGCGAAGCCCACCAGCGCTTCCAAATCTGCCGGACTCGCCGTGCGCAGATTCAGGATCAGCTCCTCCAGATTCGGACAGCACGTGAGCATCTCGCGGATCTCGCCGGCTCGTTCGCCGAAACTGTTCGTCCCGAAAATCCGGATACTGCCCGGATACTGAATCTCCGTGATCCGCAGTCCGGCGTTCTTCAGCAGCTTGTCCACGTGCAGCTCCGTCAGTTGCGCACCGCACGAGTCGATGATGCGCTGAATGAGACGGCGCAAGCGCTCCTTGTTCCCCGGAGTGATCAGGGGCTCCTCGGGTCCCCCCGGTCCCGGTCCCGCTCCCCCTCCCCCTCTTCCCTCGGCCCCATGTGGAGGAGGCACGCCCATCCTGGAGAAGAACTGCTCCATCAAGGTGACGCGGTGTTGCCTCTCCGGCTCTCCCTCTCCGGGGAACACGCGGGGGAACCAGTAGTGGCAGGAATCCGACTGGAGACTGAGCGAACTGAGCTGGGGCCGGGCTGCGCACAGGTCCGCCACCACGCCCATCCAGTCTTCGCTGGCCAACAGCGCACAGGCGGCCAAGGCCAGGCGCTCCAGACTCGGCAAGATTTCGGATCTGGCGGCCGCCGCCAGCAGATTGTACAGGAGCGAGTGATAGGCGGCGTCCCGACTCTTCTTGCACTGCATCTGCAACTTGACGCCCAGCGCCCGGCCGCCCACCACTTTCAGCCAGTCGAGCAGGCTGTGGGCGTAGAGCAGGTATTCAGGGGACAGCGTCGTCTCCTCCGCCTCCGCCTCCCCCGCACCTCCGTTGTTCGGCTGCAGCAACAGGAACTTCACTTGCGCCTTGTACATCTTCGCCTGACTGCGGGTGAGGCAGATGTTGGCGGGCGGGGGAGGACAGGAGCGTTTCTCAGCCTTCTTGGGCGAGGCGGAGGAGGTGGAAGGACGCGAGGGCGAGGAGGTGGAGGCCGCCGTCGAGGGTCCACCGGTGGTGCCCATCCGGGCCATCAGTTGCTCTCTGGCCGCCGCCGCCTCCTCCCCGTGGTAGTCTTCGTGGTCGCCGAACTGTTCCTCGAAGAGCATGCGGTGCATCATCATCTCCTCCTCGATGGCCGCGGCTCGCTCCTCCTCCTCCAGGCAGCGCTGCAGCCGCGGCATCCCCCGATGCTGCACTCCCTCCTCCAACACCTGGCCCTGCATCCGGCGCAGCTCTTCCAGGCGTCGCCGATGCCAGAAGACGGAGCGCCCGCCGCCGCCGCACTGCTCCTGCACCGCAGTCCGCCACACCTGGCCACAGAAAAGAGAGCTGGCACGGTGTCCAAAATAGTAAGAGAAAGGACTGTGAATCTGTATGAGCAAAAGCCGTGCACAGAGCCACGCCCGATGAGAGCCAAAAGCGTCCCCCAACTGGGGACCCCGTCCCCCACCTGGGGGACGCCATGGGATGCCCACCCAACGTCTTTTGAGGATTCGCATCGTTTCTTTTTGGTGGGAGCTTTATTCGTTTCGTCTCCAACCTGGTGAAAGGCGTCCCCCAGGTGGGGGACGGGGTCCCCAGTTGGGGGACGCTTTTGGCTCTTATCGGGCATAGCTCTGTGCTTGCACGGCTTTGGCTCACAGATTCACAGTCCTTCTCTATAATGGAGTCCTGGTAGTATGTATGGTTAAAATAGACAACAGGCATGCTCATCGTTCTAACCCTGATTGTTCTTTGATCAATCTAGCAGTTGGTTTTAAAATTTAGTGTGTCCTGGCCGCTGTTACGTATGGTATATTATGGACAGTTGCGAATATACTTGGAACTTCGTTCGTACCTCCTCCGGCAGCACGAAGGTGATGTGAATGGCGTGCACGTCCCGCCACGCTCCGTCCACCACCCAGCGCAGCTGGCGACAGGTGGAGCGCAGGCGGAAGCGATCCCGGGGACCCAGGGCGTAGGCCACCTGCTCCAGGATTTCGGCGGGAAGCGACAGCAGCCGGCTGTCCGGTTGCGCCGTCCAGGCCGCCTCTGCCCAGCCCGCGAACTGATGATGGCTGTTGGACGCCGCCGCTTCTCCTTCTTCGTCCGCCATGAGAAAGACGGAGGATCGCTTCATCAGCTTGGGAAGCCGGCCACTAAACGTAGCTTTCATTCATGCACACACATAGCGTAGACACGCAAGGGGCAATTGAAGACATCAAAAATAAGAAAAGAGGTACACGCAAAGGTACGGTAGAGTTGTACCGCTTTTGAAGCATCAATGAGACACGAGACTTTTATGAAATTTTTACTCTTGCAACCAGTGTGTAAGCCGTAAAGGTATCTCAGGTGAATTATTGGACTGTAAACAAGCGACGCATGAGTGGTCACTTGGTTTGGTGAGGGCTGTGAATTGACTAAAATTGACTCGCACCTAACAAGAACAGCTCCTTTCACTTCCGCTCAGTGGACCTCAAAACAGCAACGCATCCCCAAACAAGCAATCTCATAGCCACCAAAAAACAAAAACAAACAGTAATACACGACCCAGTATTAGCCGGTATACACGCCTCCAAAAACTTCGTACTGTACATAATATTATTGTAATTATTATTGTTGCAATACTCTCTCCTTGCACTACATCTCTATCTCTCATTTCAATCACCGAACACAGTACCAAGAATGCAGTACCTACCATAACATCATTCAATTCAATAAACGTCATCAAAGTCAATTCATACACCATCTTCCTAAGTTGTTGTGGTGGTTTTTCGCAGTTTGTACGTGTAGATACGAGGATTCGTCACCCTCTCTTTACAGACCGTTATCACGTCAACTTTCAAAACACGTCCAATTCATAGCATTCATCACATGTAACGCGAGGACACAAAAGGACAAATAAGTACACAGTACAAGACGGCAGCAATGAACAACACAACAAAAAACCAAAAATCTGCTAGATACAACAAACACAGAACAAAAAACCACATTCAATCATCGCGCGCGCCATCTCTTTGCCAGAGATGTAGAGGAGAAAGAAAAGCACTAGCGTATGTATGTACATACACATATATTTATACCACACCTTTCAGCAGCAATCAGAACGCGTGTTAATTAAGAATAGGTGATCTAAACCTATGAATGAATGTACGTATGTATACTTTGTACTCATGGATCACGTGTGGTATGTGGATCCATGCAAATATTACGTCCTATGTATGACTACCATTCCATCCAGTGGGGGGTTGGCGACGGCTGAGCGTTAATCGAGAGACTGCGTGTGTAGAGAGGGCGTGTTTGAGGTCCATGCTGTGCAAGTGCTGCTTTAGTTGTCTCCTCCAGCTCCGGCATCTTCAGCCGCCCCAATCGCCGCTTCTTCCTTCTGCATCTCCGCCACGTACAACTTTGGGTCGATACTCTGCAAAATACTAACGTACTAAATAGTCACACAGATACAGTACATTACTCATACTGGTGCACGGCACACGTAGTGAGTGAGTACACTCACGGTGAGTTTGAACTTCCAGTTTTATCTTGCGAGTGGAGCAGTCTCACTTGCTCTCAAGCGCGAAACTTTTTTCACGACGTGGTGAGTTTCAATTTCAATTTCAATCACTTTCGATTTCAATTTTCGATTTCAATCAATTTCGTGGTCAGTTTTTCAGTTTCAATTTCAAAGTTTCAAACTCCCGATTCACCGGCCTCCCTATGTTTCATCACATACAGGCTGTTTACTATGATATGTCACCTCAAAAATGCTCATAACTGTTGTATTAATGCATGGATTTCACCCAATTTTTTTGCACTAGAATCCTGAAAATATGCCTAACAAGCTTGCAAAATTTCATTAACATACGCTCACTATTAACGAAGAAACAAGCGACGACTTTTCAGGACCCATTTTTCGAAGTGCCCACCTCCACTCTTCAGCACTTGTGCAGCCGTCTTCAAAACTCTGGAAAATACTCTTTTTCAAGCATGTTCATAAAGATTGCGGCAATGTTCCCTCAATGTTCAGGGGTTGTAAGCTGCAGAAGATCCGAATGGATGCTTGAATGGAGCGGAACAGCACACCTTCTGCCATGTGGACTTTGAAATTCGAGCGCTTTTCACGCCACTGCAGATTTTGACCCAATGTTTGAGGCTTCATAATTCCCTTCGTACTTAAGGCCCATCAATGAAATTTTGCATGTTAGTCAGGCATATTTTCAGGATTCTTTTAAAAAAATTTTGGTTCAAATCCCTTCATTAATACAGAAGTTATAAGCATTTTCGAGGTGACATATCATAGTAAACACCCTATACTTACGGGGAATCCCGGGAGATTACTCATCACGTGTGTGGCGTACTACTGAAAGAGTACGTACGCATACTAGGTAGGTGCATGCGCTGGCTCTGCAACAGATGCGAAAGCATCTGGACCCGTAACAGCGCAAGTAGTGGATACACAGCAAGAGCGTACGTCGTTGCAGGTAGACATAAAAAGGCTCTTTTCCTTTCTTGTACCCTATTCACCATATGCAATAAGAGCCAGTGCTTGGTCGCGAGGCGACCCCTCTGAACTAATCTTGATTTTCAGTGCAACCTTTGATCGGTAGTCGACGCGAAGGTCGGCGCGGAAAGAAACAAACGAGCAAGAAAGACGACCGCGCCGACCTTCGCGTCGACTACCGATCAAAAGTTGCACTGAAAATCAAGGTTAGTTCAGAGGGGTCGCCTCGCGACCAAGCACTGGCTCTTATTGCATATGGTGAATATAATATACCTTTGGGATGGGCTTGATCTCGGTGTTGAGTTCTCGCTCGATGCGACTGAGGCTGAAGCGGTCCTCGTAGGTGATGAGGTTGATGGAGATTCCGAGGTGTCCGAAGCGGCCGCTTCGTCCGATGCGATGCAGATAGGTCTCAGCGTTGCGCGGAAAGTCGAAGTTGATCACCACGTTCACCGCCTGAATGTCGATACCGCGAGTCAGCAGATCTGCAAAACAACACATGCCATTCCTTCAAACAAACAAGCACCGAACCAGTGGTCAAAATAAATACAGGGTGTCTCACGTAGACCTACCTAACGATCCAGCCTTATAACTTCCGTAATACAGTAGATATCAAGCTCAAATTTTGTCCCCAGAAACCCAAGAATATACCATTTGTTGTGGCAAAATTTGAGCCAGATAGGTCAACTAGGGATGAAATTACGAGCTTGGAAATGTTGGACCCTGTTTTTCGCATTTTCCGCAATGAGCGTGGTTTTGGGACAAAAATCTTTTGCTGAGCATGGTCAAGCAGCTCATCCAACATTGAAATATGGCGGAACATAATGGCTGAACGTCATCACGGTCCAGAACACAAAGGATACAAAAATACAGGCGATTTACCGCCCATAACAGCCTTCAAGGAGCTGTCGAGGTCAATAGCGGCACCAATGATTTCAAAATGTTGAAAAACGTGGTCACAAATTTGCAAGCTCGTAATTTCATCCCTAGTTGACCTATCTGGCTCAAATTTGGTCACAACAAATGGTATATTCTTGGGTTTCTGGGGACCAAATTTCAGCTTGATACCTACTGTAATACGGAAGTTATAAGGCTGGATCGTTAGGTAGGTCTACGTGAGACACCCTGTAGTTGGCTCTTGATTACTTATCGCAAATTTCGTCGCAGCTTTGTCGCGAATGCTGATGCTATTAGTAGTCGTCATACATGGTCATGTGCAGTAAATCTTGGCTGCTTGTCAGACTGGTTGAAGAAAGTATGTATGTATGTGCGATAAGCAAACTACTATTACTCAGTGCGCGAGTATGTGTACTGTACATAAATAAGTGAACGGTAAAGCAAGAGGGTGAGACAGACAGACTACTGTAGTTACCGGAGCAGACGAGGTTTCGACAGTTTCCTTGTCGGAAGTCGTGGAAGACCCGATTGCGATGCGCCTGCGCCATCCGAGAGTGGATGTAGTAGCAGGAGTACCCGAGTTCCGTTATCTTCTTCGCCAACAGCTCCACGCGCTGCGTACTGTTGCAGAAGATGATCGACTGATTGATTTGCAACTACACACACACAGAAGCGCCATCTTCCAATAGGCACGCACCAAAACAAAACGACGGCCGATTGATTCACACTGCACCGCACACTTCCATTTTCGATAGCAGTGATTGTGTCAGACGCATGTATGTGAATCCGCCTTCAGTCACTACGAGTACGAATAATTCAGCAAAGCATTTCTCAGCTGAGCAGGATATGCTCATCATTAGGCGTGGCGTCAGCAGGAGAAACGTAGCACACAGCTAGTCCGCCCAGCGAAAATGTATTTGGGCCCTTATGCCTATACTGTAAATAGCACGCTATGCATTGGAGGTGGTAAATGCCCGACGGTACCTATTTTACATACCTTGCGGAATAGCGTGTTCAAGCAGTGGACCTTCTGCTTCTCCTGTACGTAAGCGTAGTACTGCGTCACCCCCAACAGCGTAAGCTCCTCCATCAGATTGATCTCGTACGGTTTCTGCATATACTTCTTCTGTAAACAATCATCAGCACATGTACGTAGTAGTAGTAGTAGTAGGCCTATAGCGTAGTCACTCACATATGCACTTGAGTGTCCCCATATACCATGAAAGCTTCCACCGTGAGCGGGAAAGTAGCGGAGTAGAGCATAATCTGGCGATCTTTCGGCATGAAGCTGATGATTCGGTCCAAAATGCCCTTGAAGTCCTGAGACAGCAGCTTGTCCGCCTACAAACAGCAACAACGCATACGTACGTGCGTGCGATGTGATACGACTCCTTGCCCACCATACGTATCTCCCTCCGCTCATAGCGGCAGGCAATACAATAGCAAATAATACGGAAGTGGTTAAACGGCCTCAGGTGTGGATATTATCTCCAGCTGTTTTGTCAGCAGCAGAACTGGATAATAAGCTTTCATCATAAGCCGCAAAGCACAACCGCACCCCTTCATTATTGCGGAAACAGGCTCTCAAAAAGAATTAGTAGTAATAGTAATAGAGCAATAGTGGTACGTAACGTCTGCAGAGCTACATGCAGCAGCTGCTATCGCATGTAATAAACGTACGTACTGTACATGATATACTGGACAATTCCACCATCCATGGTGCCAATTCAGTTCGTCATGAGCGTGTATGGCAATTGGCAAAAATATCCCATTGTGAAGGCGAGAACCGATTTTTCAAATTTTCTTTGGTGAACCTTTGCAGTTTTACGTTTGCTGAATCGATCCCACCCACCCGTCTCCTTGCGATTTTGCTCCCTCGCAAAGAAAACCTACTTGTAAAGCGTGTTTCGCAACGTTTTCGTGCGAAACGCCCTTTGCATGTGGGTTTTCTCTGCAAAGAGGCAAAATCGCAAGGAGACAGGTGGATACAATCGATTCAACATGAAAAACTGCATAGATTCACCGAAAAAATTTTCAAAAATCGCGCATTTTTTATGAGCATTAGCCCTTCAACACATACCCCGACCTGGCGTCATTGTTGGCAACACCTCGATCATTCGTTGTCCGTTCTTATATGGGTGTTGCCGGTTTTGTTGTCCGTTTGTGGGTGTTGGGTGTTGTCGGTTTGTTGACGAATGGACAACAAAACCGACAACGGGCAACAAAACTGACAACAAATGAACGAATTGTTGCCAACAGTGACGCCAGGTCGGGGTATGTGCTAAGGTAGCGTAGGCAACCCAGCCCAATTTTTCGGGGACTCACTTTTCCCCGTTCCAACCCTACACATACCTAGTGTTGGTACATACCTCGTCGAGTACGACAGTTCTGCAGGCGCTCATGTCGGCGACGCTCTTGTCCATGAGATCGAGGATGCGTCCGGGCGTGGCGATGACCAGGTGCACAGTGCCCGACAGGCGCATAATGTCGTCCTTCAGATCCGTCCCGCCCGTCGTCACCATCACCTTGAGGCACAGATGCTTCGACAGCTCCACGCAGATCTGACTCGTCTGCAGCGCCAACTCCCGCGTCGGCACCACGATCAAGGCTGCAACAACAGCACTTACGCACTGCACATACGTCATTCACAGCGCATTCACATAGAACAAAGGCGCTGATGGCATAGGACGCCCACACTAATAGCGCATTCACATAGAGGCGCTGATTAATGAGACGCAGACGCCTACTTTTGTACATACCATGACATGACATAGGCATGGGTGGGTGATGTGATATTCAAGCAGTGCCCTCATACATATGCTTGTCAAGCAGATCTTCATGACACTTTCAGAACAGGTCTGTGAATTGGGTATAATCATAGGGCACGGCACAAGCTTCCCCTTTCGAGTTTCTTATTGTACTGTACAAAGTGCAAAGGTAAAGCACACAAATAGCGTATTGTACAAACGTACGTAACTTCAATACGTAACGTAACGTACGTATTCGTAACGTACGTACTGTACATCATACAAGAAGAGTAGAACTGATCTTCATGTACTCTTGGTATGGTTGCTTACCTTGGATAGCTTTCTTGCCGGGGTCGATCTTTTCGAGACAGGGAATGCTGTAGGCGCCAGTCTTGCCGGTTCCGTTCTTCGCCCTGGCCAGTATGTCTTGTCCAGTGAGTGCGATGGGGATACTGGCCTCTTGGATGGGACTCGGCTTCTCCCAGCCCTTCTCAAATATCCCCATCAGCAACTCGCGCTTCAGGCAAAAATCCTCAAACTCGTTGCCTTTCGTGTTCGTCACATCCTATGAAAGATAATTTGTACAAATTCAACTCGGCCGTTGGTTTACAGTTTTCGTAGGCCTAAAATAAGCTTATTAGACAAATACGAAATGTCCAGTCGTCCACTGTGAGAATATGAAGATGTTAGAAGGACGCGGAAGATATTTTCGTGTG
Organism: Epsilonema sp. ZAB3_2; assembly: GCA_030247985.1. Taxonomy (NCBI): domain Eukaryota; kingdom Metazoa; phylum Nematoda; class Chromadorea; order Desmodorida; family Epsilonematidae; genus Epsilonema; species Epsilonema sp. ZAB3_2. The sequence goes on from JASAMW010005968.1 coordinate 89,447, forward strand.
AAATGCACGGACACTTCCGTGGATTCGTGCGATTTTGCATGAAAAACCTTCCGCTTATTATTCTCTCCGTAAACGGGCTACACTTCTAAGTGTGTATACAATAACGTGATCACAAAGCCTTGGCAAGACGCCAAGACTGTTTTTTCTCAAAACTTTAGCTTATGTATTTATCACAAATCACAATCGTCATTGATACGATCGCGGTGCGAAACTTGGCACGACGCCAAATCACCGAAACAACGATTGCGCTGCAGCCAGCAAAGAAAATTGCGAAACAAACGATTTTAGGCCTTACCGCTGTCCTGATCCTGGTGTCCTTGGGTGGTAACTTCAGTCCCGCTTTCCAGTCCTTGGCCTTAGTCACATCTGGTTGAGAATCAACCATCACCTCTGCGGCCATCGTTGATTTTCGCGTGTTTTATGGCGTTTTCCTGAGAAAATTTACAAATTTACAAAAGAAACCGTGCAAAATAACGAAAACAGCAACTCGGTGTAAAATACCTTTCCAAGAACTCTTCTTTATTATTTCTTCAAACTAATGCCAACGTTACAACAGCTCGTTTACTGCTTTGCAGTCGCACGCAACTCCAAACTTTTCCGTTGCGTTCAGTCTTGGACTCGTCGCACAGTGCAGTTTATGCAAATTCGATGAAAGCGTCCCAATCGGATGCGCCTTATCCCTTTACAGTGGCGTTTCACTGACAGTATGCAGGGAAAGGCTAACAAGCGATGTGCGCAGTTCACAGGAAGATTTTTGCAAGCGCAAAAATTGTTTCTTCAGCTCCGCACTCCTTCAAATTACACAATCGACCACCAAAGCCCAACAGTTATAATAATAATGTGCTATTTTCGCAGTTTTCGTGTCTTATTGCGGTCAAGTAGCAGGTAGAAGTGATATAGCAATGTAGTCGAGCTTCAATTTTGCAGCAGCTCCAGCAGATAGCTAACTTTTCTGTGTATTTTATGTAAACGTGTTCAGATCCAATTTTTGAACAGAAATTGGGCTCACTGCAGCGTTGTGTTGCGGTCAAATAGTATTCTTGCCACGCGCTATTAGCCAAATAACTTTATTTGTAGAATGAAACGCGAAATTTTATCACTTTTTCCTTTTTCCAGCTTTTTGTAACGTTTCTTCCTATCGCTTTCCTCACTTTTCAGACTTTTTCGATACCTCCGTTTGTAAAGGTTTATCTCCGCTTCCCTGTACTTTTATGACGTCAAAAGACTTTCATAATGTCGTAAGCAGTGCCTCCTAATAACATAAATTGGCGGTAATTCAAAAATATTGAGTGATTAGATTTGGGGTCATTTGTAAAAGACAACCAAACAACCAACATACATACGACAACCAAACAACCAAAAGTGTGGACCTCTTGAAACTAGCTCCATAAAAGTGACGCACATGGTTTCTTTCTTTGAATTGTACCCTGCGCTCATTGCTAGTATAATCCTCCACCTACTTTATCCTTCTAGCTGCTCCATCTTCCCTGCCATCCTCCATCCATCCATCCATTATACTCCACCTTTCATCCATCTACCCTCCATTCTCCATCCTTCATCCTCCATCCCTCATTCTTTTATGTACCTTTCCCCTCCATCCTTATCCATCATCCTCCATCAACACCTACCAATCTGCTTCTTGCAAGCAAGCATTTGTAGAACTGGCATCAAGTGACAAATGGGGACAGGGGAGCTTATGCAATCAATGACAACCAACAATGGGAGTTACAAAATTGTGGTCAACCATGACCATGTGGTCAACCATGAGCTGTGAAAAAATGATGGGTGAGGGTGGAGGGATTGAATAGAGACCAAGGATGGATGAATGGAGGCCGAGAATGGATGGGGTGGAGGTAGTGGAGGTGGAGGAGGATGGACTATGGATAGAGAAAGATGGTTGCATGGATGCAAAGTGAAAGATGGACGAGAGGATGGAGGATGAGGGTAGATGGATGGAAGGTGGAGGACGATGAAGGTGAGAGAGATGGAGGAGGGATGGGGATGGATTATGCAGGATGCAGCAGGGAGGGTGGCTGGAGGATGAGTGAACAATCGATGGATGGAGGAGGAGGAGGAAGGTGGAGGATGGAAGGTGAAAGATGAAGCGATGAAGGGTGAATGGTAGCGCCAATGGGTATGTGATGAGGTACATTACTGCACAAACCAGCTCATAAAGTTTATAATACATGTGTGTGTCACTTTGACGTAGCCATTTTCAAGAGGTCCACACTTTTGGTTGTTTGGTTGTTGGTTGTTTGGTTGCCGATTACAAATTACCAGATTTGGGATGGCGGATGATGGCCCGTTCACAACGAACGCTGATATCGACGTCAACGCAGATATCGACGTTCAACGCAGATATCGACGTTCGACGCAGATATCGACGTTCAACGCAGATATCGACGTTCGACGCAGATATCGACGTTCAACGCAGATATCGACGTTCGACGCAGATATCGACGTTCGACGCAGATATTAGCGATCGCAGAAAAAAGTAGCAAACATCGACGAAAACTTGATGGAAATACGTACGTACGTACGTACCAAACAACATCATCATCTATGCCGGCGTTATTATTGGAGAAAAATACAGATTTACATAGATTTCCATAATCTACGTTGAACGTCGATATCTGCGTCGAACGTCGATATCTGCGTCGAACGTCGATATCTGCGTTGAACGTCGATATCTGCGTCGAACGTCGATATCTGCGTTGAACGTCGATATCTGCGTCGAACGTCGATATCTGCGTTGAACGTCGATATCTGCGTTGACAGCGTTCGTTGTGAACGGGCCATGAAAGTGAATCGCTGAAGCCTACGTAATCATGTGTACATGTACTAAGCTATTTCATGCTTGTTCTAGTTTGGTTTGTTTCAAGTTCGTTTTCACCTTGCATCGTTCGGTTTGGTTTGGTTTTCGTTTTCTCATCACTTCGATGACATGACGATGAAGCAGGACATTCCGCTGTCTCCTGTGTTCGATCGAAATTCGCCGAGGAGAACACCCGGTTCGGCATCCTCGGCGGGCCGAGTGAGGAAACGGCGATCTCGATTGGCGCTCTCAGACGCCCGATCTCTCATTGAGGCGGCCACATCTCCACCGGCGAAGGAGCTAAGAGCCGATTCTCGCCCAACCGAGACAGATGGACCCTTTTTCGGTCTACCCGTTGACGTGAGGAAACTATTTCGTGACCTGAGGGGCATCAACGAACTCTACGGTATGATGATAATAGGATATGGTGTCGTTGGCAACTGGTAGACGGCTGGCCTTGAATGTACATAGTGAAGTCGGGGGTCTCGGGATAAATCCAGGCCAGCTTCACCCAGCCAAGTAAAGGAAAGTGTAGCGGAAAATACTAACCGAGTTTACCCCACGATACCCTACAGTCTCACCACTGTGTGTATACATACAGTATGTACGTGAACGCAAGTGTACTGCGTTCACATGGTTTCAGATTGGCAGAAGGAATGTCTTGGTCATGCGGCCTTGTGTCAGGGCCGAAATCTGATCCTTTCTCTGCCGACCAGTGGAGGCAAGACTTTGATCGCTGAGATCCTCATACTGAGACAGCTTTTGATCGAGAAAAAAGACGCCATCTTCATCCTGCCTTTCGTATCCATCGTACATGAAAAGGTGGGGTATTTATTGCTTTTAGCCTCATTACCGCATAGCAGTGTACAATGCTGTCATCTTGTCCGCCGGTCACCCTAGCAGTACTGTGTATTTACTGAGCCAATATACACGTATACTGCTACAATGGGAAATCGGAAGAAAGCGTGGCAGCAGTGCGCTCTGCTGGATAGGCTAATGCCGCGTTCACCAGACGTCTGTAAATCCGTACGTCCGTCCGTCAACCCAAGCCCACGTCAACCCATACGGACACGGGTTGACGGACGGACCTACGGAGTTACGGACGTCTGGTGAACGAGGCATAATACATGCTGTCTGTATGTTCATTTGCATTTCCTCTGTCTTTATGAGTTGGTGGCGCTGATTTTGAGATGAAATCGTTGGTTCCGTTCGGTCTGGCGTTGGGCTTCTTGGTGGAGGAGTACGCGGGTCCGAAGGGGAGATTTCCGCCGATCAGGCGCCGGAAGAAGAACTCGCTCTACGTCTGCACCATCGAGAAGGCCCAGAGTCTCCTCAATAGTCTCATGGAGAACGGACAGATCGGACAAGTTGGACTGGCTGTCGTTGACGAGGTAGGTACGTTCTTTTCTTATGTATTGTTGTGAACGTATGTATTGTTCTGCTACGAGGAACTGTACGTAGAGTCCAGTATAAGAAAGGACGATGCCAGTTTCGTCACCTAGTTACTCTTGCTCGTGCGAAAGGCTTACTTTCTATGAGGCGCACGGTCATTCTATACCAAGATTGAATAAGATCCCTTTCTACCCTCTGTACGAGTTATCGTAGGTCGTCGTTACTGTTGCAATGGCTATCGTTACTTGCAGTGCAGCCTGTTGTCTTCAGTGAGTGAATCCTATGCTCATTGCAGCTTCACATGCTGGGCGAAGAAGGTGGTAGGGGCGCGGCTTTGGAGCAAGCCATATCCAAGATTTTGTTCGCTGCCAGTAAGTCACTGTATAGCATGTAATGTGTATTGTACATGGATTTTGCATATTGCATTTTGGATTTTGCATAGTGTATACGTGGATGTTGCAATATGAGTAGAGAGCTGTCAGTTGGTTGGTATGAGCGCCACGTTGAGCAACATCCAGGATTTGCTTCAGTTCACTCGAGCTGAACTCTTCTCGTCCAACTTTCGACCGGTAAAGGCATTCTTGCTTGACGGCTATGAAAATGTGTATACATCTTGCTGCAGTGCAGTGAAAAAGCATGCTTTATTCACTGCGCATTCACTGTCACGGTCAGCGTCCTTCTTGACAGGTGCAATTGAGGGAGTATGTGAAGATTGGTGACGTGGTGAGAGAAGTGACTGCTGGCAGTTGCTGGGTAGAGACGCCGACGCTTCAGCTCAACAGCAAGGTACTACTGTATGTACCTACCTGTGTATACTCCAAGTAGTTTTTCGTAGATAGGAAAGGAATGCGGAGTTCTGTCCATACTTCACGTACTCCTATTCGGGAATGTTGCGCAGCACGGGCGAACTCTCTCGGCTCTGGCCAGACTCTGCTCTGTTTTGCATGTGTGATACCGTATTTTTGGGGCTATACAAAAATCGAGAGGTCTGATGGGGGGTTATACACTGGGGGGGGGGGGGGGGGGGATATACACTGGGCAAAATTTATGTGTTTGAGAGGTGTGTAGAGGCATGTTTTTGAGGTCAAAAGTATGTGTTTTAGGGCATAATCGCGGTCAAAACAGGGTTATTCTAGTACATACAAGACATGCTCAGCTAAGCTTATAGGCATAGTAGCTTGGTGTAGGAGTGGCTATAGCTAGCTTATGACCAGCTTACATGGGTAGGCTAGGTACCTTCCAGTACATGGGGGGTTATACACCAGGGGGGATATACACTGGGCAAAATTTATGTTTTGCCAATGGGGGGTTATACACTGGGGGGATATACACCCAAAAATACGGTATACCAAGCTAGCAATTGAACTAATATGATGCGGCATCTCTTTGATGTCGTCTGAGCGCGCGTGTACCTCCTACATTCTTGTAGAGAAAACATCCCAAGGACCCTGACAATCTGCTGGCGCTAATATCTGATCTGATCCCGAACAGCTCCTGCCTTATCTTCTGCTCTACGAAACGAAACGCGGAGAACGTGGCTGTATTGCTGGCGGAACTTTTACCAAAGTGAGTCACCACCGTGTTCTTTAGTAGAAGGAAAATTCCAACACTCTGCTTGTCTGTGTCGTGCGTATGTACAACAATATGTATGTATGTATGATCGAAAGGATTCTTGCTGGCCGCCGGTATTTTTCATGGTATTAGCGATTACAGTGCGATGGGATCAGATCAGAAAATATGCAGATGGTAAAAGTTTACTTCCACAACCAACGTTTTTACCCAAAGTTCTAAGCCACCTGAAGAAGGTGTAAGTTTGTGAGCCGAAACGTTGTGGAAGTAAACATTTAGGTACCATCTGCATATTTTCTGGTCTGATCCCATCGCACTGCAATCGCTTTACCATGTATTGTATGTAGGAATCTGAAAGAGCAGAAGACGGCGGAGAAGCTGACGCTGTTGTCCAGCATGAGAGAGGAAGGCGGTTGTCCGCTGTTGGAGCGCTGCATACCCTACGGCGTCGCTTACCACCACTCCGGCTTGACCAGCGAAGAGCGAAAGTTGATACAGGACGCTTTCCTCGACGGAGTTCTCTGCATCATCAGCTCCACCTCTACACTGGCTGCTGGAGTCAACTTACCAGCGAAAAGGCATGATCTTCTAGGCATGTGGCTGAAATCTGTACTATTTTGGGGTAGGGGCCATTTGTTACTAACAATGTTAGCGATAGAATGACCCACTTGGAATAGCTGACGAGAAATTTAACCGTAGCAATCTCATCCATTTCAAGAGGTGACATGGATGCATGCTCCAGGGTGATCATTCGAAGTCCCTACGTGGGCCGAGAGCTGATGAGCGCTCAGCAGTACAAACAGATGGCGGGCAGGGCGGGGAGAGCAGGATTGGATACGTGCGGAGAGTGCGTCACCATACTTCAAGCACACAACTACTCTCAGGTATGTACATACGCCATCTTTCACATCACCACCATTTCCGAAATCCGCCGGACACCACTCCGCCCACGGACTTGTGGTACCATCCGATCCCCATACCAAATGGTGTGGTGTAGTGTCGTGTGTATGAACATACAGTACATACAGACGTCGGCCTGGGGTCAGTTGGGGGTATGTACAGCACACCCCCACCCACCCCGTCACATAACCCCACTTCCATATATGGAAAAGACTACATACCCCAAAGCTCACAGCCTTACTATGGAGATCTCCAAAATTACATACCCCACCCTGAATACCGTGCCGATGTCTGCATGTACATATGTTTTTGTTGCAGTTTACCCAGCGAATGGTCGGATCCTTCGAGAAGTGCGAAAGCAAACTGCTGCAGGAGAACGCGAGAGGAATCCGCTCTTTGCTCCTGAGTCTATTCGTACTCAAGGTACCTGTAGTAAACTGCTCATTCTCCTCCCATGCACAAGGTGCTTACTATCTCCCATGTATGTACGGCGTCTTTCCACGTTCCTTGTGGCGATCGACGGGCTCCCGGGGCAAAGGAATTGGACCGAACGGGAACCCTATGTCTACCTACGCCGGCAGCTGATGGCTAAACTCACCGTACATACCGACAACTTTTGAGACCTCGAGGTTCCGCTAGCGCGTCTACCTTGACTATACTGGCCTCGGACGCTTTTGCCTTACGTACATATGTATGTACAAACAAAGTAATCAGTACTCTACCTAGTTGATGTGCGTTCCCATTTCAGGTAGTGAACAGTCGGGAGGATGCGCGAACATTTCTTCGTTCGACTCTGCTCGGTGTGCAATCAGCAGCAAATGGCGTTGAGACGGATGAGATAACGGACGAGTGCGTGGGGGAGCTGATGGCGCGCGGCCTGCTACGCGGGCACCCTCCTCCAGTCTCTTCCTCTTCTTCTGCTTCTTCTAGCACGACGATGGCAGTGACGCCTCTGGGTCTGGCTTCCTGCAAAGGCCCCGTGGATCCTGACGTGGTGCCGCGTCTGCACGCAGATCTGCTGAGCTGTATGAAGAACGGCTTGGTGCTCGCCACTCATCTGCACTTGATCTACTGCGTCCTGCCTTACGACAATCAGGCGGACATCCTGCCGGATTGGAATATATTCTACAATCAGGTACAACTTCTTTGGTCTGTAATGCTCACACCGAAACGGGTTTTCTTCAGTACAAAAGATGGTGGGAAATCGCCTTCCCTTATTCGACTATTTGCGTTCGTCTATGACAAGATTATCAGTCTGTCCATTACCTACTATGTAGTCTACTTCCACTATTTAGTATGTACTACAGTGCAAACTGGGAGGGATGTTTGTTGTAGTTTTGTTCGTGTTCTGCGGAGGAGAAGCGGGTGTTAGAGTTTGCGGGTGTGACGGAAGGACTGTTGGTGAGTCGGTTGAGCGGAAGCGGATCTTCAGCTAACACGGTAATTGTCAAGTTCACTGTGGCGTGATTACTACTTATATGTTATTATGTAGGGTACTGTGGGGTAAACCCGGACACGGGGTAAACCCGGACGCCTAAGCTTTTCTGAACCTGCCGCTTCAGCAAATGATGAATTTGGTAGTTCATTTGAAAGAGGAGAGTTCAAGGAAGCGATTGGTAGAATTCTTGTCTCAATCGGTCGTATGGTTGCTAAGATATTCTAGGTGTCCGGGATTACCCCCGTGTCCGGGTTTTCCCCACAGTACCCTACCACCTATTCTGGAATGAATGAGGTAGTTACTGCCTGATGATTGATAAATGGTGACGACCGTACATACGTACGTTACGTATACACGTACAGTATGTAGACACCAACTGTGACGCGTGCGTATCTGGCTCTGATTCTGAGTCGTCTGTGGAAGCAGGAGCGTGTGAGTGCGGTGGCTCGAACGTTCGACCTGCCACGCGGTCTGGTCCAAGCGCTCCTTCAGTCCACCGTCTCTTTCGCCTCTGCTGTCGCCAGATTCTGCGAGGTAGGTTAGAAAGGTCTCGCTCTCATTTTGAGTTGTACTCATCAAAGTACCAAAGGGATTTATTTGCAGCAGTTACCGGAGCTGTGGCCTTTTCAAAGTCTGCTTCCGGACTTCGTGAAACAACTGGCAAACTGCAGAGAAATGGAACTCATTCCGCTCATGAACATTCAGGCAGTGAAACAGGTACTGTTGCGTTGTAGGTACTGTACTGGAGATACGCCGTTTCATTCACTGGTTCGTTGTGATCGCATATGATGTGGTGCATGATAATGTACACGCATGCCGTTGCTCGTACTACAGGGTCGAGCTCGACAGCTGTTTGCCGCTGGCTTCAAGACAGTTGCGATGGTGGCACAAGCTGAACCGGACACTCTCGTTCAGAGAATTGCGCATCTGTCCAAGAAACAAGCCAGACAAATCGTCGCCAGTGCCAAGGTCACAGCACATATTTGTGCCTTCATTCTTTATCCGCACACGTGAAAGCGCTTGCATAGGAACTTTTCGCATCAAGAGTAGTAGGGTACTGTTGGTGGGGGAACCTGGACACTTTAGTTTATCATCGAAGCTCGCGACCAAAACGACTGAGTACTGAAATTGAAGTACGCACGCAGCCAAATCTACCCATAGCAATACCCTATCCAAATCTATTGGTCTCAATATTTCTAGACTTGATTGAGGATTCATTTAGGGTTGGTTGAAGAAATGCTTTATCGTCGGTTTTGCCCCCACTGTTCTTTACTTTTCCCTACTAGAAAAAATACCAAAATGCTTTGTCTGACCGGTCCTTTCAGATGCTATTGGAAGAAGAGTTGGCTGCTCAACTGGAACAAGTGGCCCAGTTGCTCAATCCATCGCCTCCACTTGCAGAAGTGGACGACAAAAATGGAGGGAACTGAGCAAGCATTATGTGCTATTGCCTGCCGAGTCGTGTTTTGTTTTGCGTACTGTACATATCGATCCATTGCGCAAAGTTCCTGAATAAAGATTTTTTGACGGGTTAGATCGCATGTCCCCATTCGGTGTGGTGGAATCAAGTCATACTATTCTCCCTGCCTTTGGCAGTTTTTTGTTTCTATGTGCTACGTATGTCTTCTCTTCGTATTTATCAATTTCCTGGCGTATTGTATTGCTATTGGTGTACTTTTTTAGTTCACGCGGAACGGAGGAGAGTGACAGTCAAATGTGACTGGAGTAACCAGAATTGCGATGCAATTCGAGGATGTGGAGTGTGGACCTTTGGACACACAAGATAAGTAATGCAGGGTAAGTCTCCTTTGCTGACATCTGGCATTTACAGCTTCATGCCCGACCATTCGACGGCCCTGTAAATTTGAAGAATGAGGAAGAGGTGAATTTGATGTTTTTGCGGAAGTCTATGCGTGCATTTTCATGAAGTTTACAGAAGTCCATCGTACGTTCGTGATTTTCCGACTCGACTGCCGTTGTAGCGTAAACGTACGTACATTGCTTACACAGCTTGTCTGTCAAGAAGAAGCCTTGTTCTGTTGTCTCTCGGCGCCAAAATAGCACCGCACCACCACACGAACGTTGAGCTAGAAGAAATCATGGTGAAGGCGGAGTACATTCACAAGTGGAAATTGGACGTGAGCGGCCGAGGCGGAAGTGCGTTGGTGAGTCGTCAATCCGCTTCGTCCTCCTCAGATTGGAATCCGCCCGGTGTGGTGGCCGGCGTTCACGGATCCCATCCAGTGACGGAAAGCGGCTCTCGTGATTCATCCACGCCAGGTAGGACTTTGTTACCTACGCTATCTGTACCGTCTGGAAGGTAGTGTCGCGTTTAGAATCGCTGGAATACTTGAACAGTCGCTACGGGGAATTTTGTGTTTACAACAAAGAAAGCAAGTTGTGCTTTTTCAAAATAGGCTTATATAGGACGGGACTTAGGCTGTGGCTCAGGCTTCGGCTGAGGCTTAGGTATTGGATGCAGAGGAGTAGGCCTCAGCCTTAGCCTAAAGCCTAAGTCCCGTCCTAGCCTATTTTGAAAAAGCACAACTTCAATCAATCAAAAACCTATATTCACACAATTGTGCAATAAGGGAAGAACACACCAGCAGCACAGAATACGAACCGCAGTCTACATGCAGTACTACAGTAAGCGGGTAGACCAACAGAATGTACTGTACGAACCTTAGGTGCGGAGTATAACATGTCAACTTGCTTTCCTTGATTATATTTTGTAAAACGAAATGCCCAGTAGCGACTGTTCAAGTATTCCAGCGTGTAACGCTGTGTTGTACCGTATGGGGACAGGGAGGGACACAGTAACTTCCAGACGGTGCTACCTGTACTGTCGCGTTCAGATAGCTGGGGAAACGATCAAGACCGAGGTCGAACGAACGTACGTCCGACGCGCATAAACGCCCAAAAAGCCATGATCCGCGGGAATATTTTCAGCCGTTTGTCATCCACACCTTTCCCCTGCCTGAGGGCCGCACCGCGAGGGACACCTGGTCTCGAAGCGAACGAATACTTTTTTGATTACGGTAGGTTACGTACGTAGTAAAAACGAAGACGACGAAGCGTGCACTTTTTCTTTTCTTTGTTTCTGCTCGCTGCGCGCTTCGTCGTCTTCGTTTTTACTACGTACGTGACCTACCGTAATCAAAAAGTATTCATTCGTTCGCTTCGAGACCAGGTGTCCCCCGTGGTGCGGCCCTCAGTCAGGGGAAAGGTGTGGATTGGGCGTTTACGTCGAATGTGCGTTCGACAAACGCCACTTGTCTGAACACGGTATGAGACAGGCTTCATGTTGTTCACGGCTTGCTCAATAATGCATGCGCCCAACGAACGCCGAGCCCACTGTGGGCCCCTTTCAAAAGAACGTCAAAACAACTGTCGCGCTGCTGCGTTTGGCGTACGTCGAGCGAACGTTGCGAAAATTTGCCTCTAAACTTGATATGCTCACAACGGAGCTTTATTTTCGCGGCGGCGTACATGCAGCGTCTGACGTTTTTTCGACGTTTCCTGGCTTGGAACACGTAAAGGAATGACACGCTGGACGTACGCCGAGCGCATCATCGGCCTAACGACGCTATGTGAACAAGGCATCAGGCGGCAGCAAGCGAAAGTTGTCTTTTGGATCTTTTCCCATACGTCGTAGTCTGGCCCCCTGAGTACTCATACCGAGCATCTTCTCATCTGAATGGTACAGCAACAACAGCAGTGCTCGCACCCTGCTCGGTACGAGAAAGTAGCAGCTCGTGTGAACGCGCGTGTGCAAGCGACGAGAAAATGCTCGGTGCGAGTAAAAGTACTCACGCGGTCAGACTGCTTTAGCAGGTACGAACGAGTTATAGTCGGACCGTACTCATCGGCTCCTATGTTTCAACACTAAAGATCGGTGTGCCTTATGACGGAAGAGCAATGTTATGTGCATGTGTTATGCTTTAGATCAAGAGCATCTGTTGCTGAAACGCGCCTTCGATCTGGCCATAGGGCCGTTCAAACAGCTGCCAATGAACTTCTTCATCATGTACATGGCCGGCAATTCCATCTCCATCTTCCCCATAATGATGGTGTTTATGCTGTTGGTGCGTCCGATCAAAGCGCTGCTCGGCCTCAACGCCGCGTTCAAGCCGCTGGAGACGGAAATGGGGCGGATCTTGTGGGCTCAGAAACTGCTGTTCACCCTGGGAAACTTGGCTGGCGTCGGCTTGGCGGTCTACAAGTGCTCTTCCATGGGCCTACTTCCAACGCACGCTTCTGATTGGTTGGATTTCGTTGAAGCGCCAGAAAGGGCAGAATTCGCAGCGGGAGGATTCGTCTTTTCGTAAAAATGTGCAGGAAAGCTGTGATTTTGTGATTATTGAAGGACAGATAGATAGTTATGGGCGTATCGGTTACAGGTGTATGTCGCTCCACCGAGAGAAAGAGGAGATTTTCGAAGTCGACTTTTACATGAAATGCATGGATGTCCATGCTATTTTGCTCTAGTTTACACAAGAAAAGGCTTCCACGACTACGGAAATCTGCGCATTTTCTCTGTGGACTGAATGAAACAAGCATGTCAAATGAGGGAATATCTTAGCGCCCTGTTGCCTATTTATGTTTTGTGTGAGCGATCAATTTTTCTGAGATGGCAGTTTTATTTCTTGTGCTACATACATGGGTATGATATTGTTTGTTCTTTTCCTACTGGATCTTGTGCGATCTTGAATGAAAGGATCGATCGAGTAAAATGGTTTCTTTCTGGCTTTTTCTTTGGGAAAAGAAACAGAGCAGGAAATATCTGGATCTTTCCAGGGTGGCAAAGCGACCGCCTACTTGCTGTTAGCGCTGATTGGCTGTACCAGTACATTGGCAGAATGTCAAGCGCATGTTGTTTGCGCCTGGGTTTTGCTCAGGCCGCTCGCTGCTCTTCCGATCTTTTGCAAAGTGCACAGACCGGGCTGTGTGTTTGTGTACCACATACATACAACCCACGCGTTGTATGTGTGCGTTGCGGCATTCCCCTTTGCCTGGAGAAAGTTCTTCACCCTTTCTCGATCATATGTTTTGCTGTTATTAGTGCAAAGGAGCGCGGTGTATGCGCTTTAACGATGGATGGTTTGTGTGAAAATTTGTATTTTGCAGATTATTTCAATCTCAATATATGCGATGGCCGTTGATGATGTTTGCTCTTTATTCGCAATTTGTTATCGCTGTTTTTGACAGCTCCCCGGTTCTAGCCTGATTATTTTTTGCACACTGTATGTACGCGGCGTGTTTTCTCTTTTACAGCCATCCCTGGCTCCGGTGTTTTGTTCACCTGTGCCGCTTTTGCGCTGTTTTCCTTTGCTGTCCTTTCTCCTTCGATCAACTGTCAACTGTGCCGTATTCCTTTGCGGTGCTCCATTACGGGTATGTACGTACGTACTGCATAATATATTGGATTTTTCTAGAAGCACTCACTGCTCTTTTCCTTTGCCATCGTCCGCACGCAACAAGCTCTGCTTTTATTATCCCCATATGCTTTTTTGCCAATAATCCGATAAAACGCCACAAGCGCCACAAGCTGCCTAGGCTTAGCGCCCACGCTACTGCTGCTTTTTTTGCGGATTGAATGTGAATTTTCGGCTTTTGTCGACCCTGGTTTTTTGTCCTCAACCCGCACATGACCACCGCGAATGTGTTGTGGACTGAATGACTGAGGTCATGGAAACCTATTTTGAGTCAAAAGAGAGATGGGGAGATGTGGGCTGTTTGTGGCAGTTTTTTCGCCCCGCGCGATCTGGGGACGGGACATTTCCTCGTACATTCACTGCTGCACTGCACTTTCCCTCCTATCTCCACAGTCAGAACCTCGCGCGCCCTGTGTTGATGTGACATGTGGCAGTATGTATGTATGTGTGTTTGTATGTGATGTACGTACTACACTGGGGATTCGTTAGGCGCTGTTTTACTACTGTATGAACTGCTGGTGTCCTTTCCTCCCATCTCTTCTCTGTTGGAGTCTGGTTGTTATTAGTTGGTGGTGTGATCTGTGACTGCGGTTTTCGTCCGTTGATGAACGTACGTTCGCGAGCGCAGCATCGTTTTCTTCTCGAATGCTCTGCTCTCGTTTTTTTCTGCTGCCACCAACCTCCATCTCTTGGCTCTCCAGTCTCAAAACTTTGGACTGCTTGTTCATGATCCCATACTCTCTGATTTGGAAGAGTATGCTGAAGTATGGGTTCTTGGTGTGGAGGTGGCGCTTTATTCGTGTAGTGGTGTATTGGTTGGTAGGATGGGAGATGGCTGCTCCATTCTCTTCTTCGTGCCATCCGTGGTTCGCTTGCAATGAAAGCCAACGCTGAGCTGATGCCGGCTTTCTTCTCGCTCGCGCTGATGAATTGAATGTGCATACCTTATTCTGCTCGCTGTACCGTAGGTATGTATGGTAGCCTGCTTCTGGGCTGATTACTGGGGAGCTGGGTGTTATTGATTCTCTTTTGGTCAGTAAATGCCGCCATGCCATCTTGTACTGATCACAAAGGAAGAGAGAGGTGAAGCAATGGAAATATACTCTTCTCAAACCTCATTTGCGTGCTGACCAGTGCCTCCTCTCCTCTTCGCTATTGCGGAATGTTTGCTCCTGTTTAGGCTAGTGCTAACATTCTGTTGGACGTGTGCTTGCTGTTTCAGAAGCGTTGTGGTGGATCAAGTCTACAGAGACCTATATCGCCATCGTCAGAGAGGAAGAAGCTGCGTGTGTGTGGGAAAAGCGATCCAGCGCGAAGAAAGTAGCCATCATTGATTGGGTGTTGTTTGGTTCGACTGGACTCATTCGGTTTGGTTTGTGGGTGTGTGTGCAGATAAATATCGAACTCAGCCAGCCGTTGAGCCCGGTGAGATAGACAAGAGCACGGCTTCCTATACATACGTACAGATACGTACAAGTGCTGGTACGCGTACTTCATCAATAGAAAAAGCTGCGGATGCAAAAAGCAGCTGAGTCGATGTACCGAGGCTTAGCTGATAGTAATACCTACGCTTTCCTGTGTAATTGTCGCCTTGCTTCCTTCTAATCATCAAGCAGTCGACGGAAAAGAGAAACGAAGACCGCTAGTGAACGCTCACTCCAAAAACAGTACTGTTTAGTTCCACCGAGCTACACACAAGCCTTCTCAAGTCATCTGTGATCTACAACACTGCCGCTAGTGGAGGATACCGCACTGTACGTATTCGAAACGTGATATTACTCCTCTTGCATCATTGGGATATCTGCATAAACTTCCAAGACAGTAGAAGACCGATTTCAACCTCTTGAAGCTTTCATTCGCTCCCGCGAAAAGTGAGTGACAGAGGAAATGCATGTACGGTGTGATTTTGTTTCTACTTTGCAGGGAGATAGTGCAGTGCACTGTGGGGTAAAGTCGGCCGATTATTAGGCGGGTAACTCGTCCATTCATGTGGAAAAGAGTGCTGTCAG
>JASAMW010005969.1:0-22846 GCA_030247985.1 Epsilonema sp. ZAB3_2
TACAAGCCGCGATCACCATACGTCCGTAAATCCGCCCGTCTGTTCGTCACCCGTAACGTGTCCGTCCGTCTGTTTGTTAACCCTTAT
This sequence comes from Epsilonema sp. ZAB3_2, assembly GCA_030247985.1. Classification (NCBI taxonomy): domain Eukaryota; kingdom Metazoa; phylum Nematoda; class Chromadorea; order Desmodorida; family Epsilonematidae; genus Epsilonema; species Epsilonema sp. ZAB3_2. Next base: position 88 of record JASAMW010005969.1, read on the forward strand.
ACGGGTTGACGGGCATACTGTACACGGGTTGACGGACGGACGTTGAAGCGGCAAAAATTCATCCACATCTTTATTAGGAATTATCATAAAAATGAATTCTTATTTATACTTGGCGGCCGCTTCAATATCGGCACATATTTCCTTGGATTATTTGGGCCGGGCACAAGTGAGGGAACATATTCCCCCAGTTCGCTTTCGTTGCACAAGTCAGTGAGCATTCTCTTGATTATTGTCGCTCTATAAACCATGAAACACTTTTAGTGAAAAATTCATAAACACGTAGGGTAGGTAGTAGGTACCTACCTATTCATATTCAATATTCACTGAAAATGATGTGCTCACTTTGTTTCATGTTCTAGCCACTGCCTTTGTAAATTCTTGATCACCTGAGTTCGCATAGCATCTGTATAAAACCATTACGCACTCTTGGTATGATACTGTGCTGTGGGTGTGGGGTAATAATTTCGGAACACCGACCTTTGGCTCCTCTCTGCCTGTATTATGTAACATGTAGCCTATGTGAGTAACCTCGCGACCTATAGATTATGGCTACTGTATTTGCTACACCTACCAATAATTCTTAGGGCAAGTAGCGAATGCCTACATACCGTTGTCCCAAGTCCAGTTCAAATTATCATTTTCATATTCGCATTCAAACAGGCATAGCGGGTAGTCAGCAGCCATATCGTACTGAGGTTTTTGGGGAAAGCGATCAATGTCCAAAAGGTCAGAGACAATCTAAAAACAATGACTTCGCCTCGCCTAATCTCTAAACAATAATTTCAGATGAAGAGTGGTTTTTGATACATCACCTACCTCAGGCGACTCCTTCCCTTTTCCTACTGCGATCAATACGGCTACCGTATACCGAATTTGATGCCACAAAAATCCAGAGCCGACTATTGTCAATTCCAATAAATCATAGGCAGATGATGATGAACAGGGATTTCGAGTTGATGAGATGCTACAAGGAAAAATGTCAGCATTATTTCCCAATCTAGTAGCTACTACTAAGATCGCATAAGGTAGCCAAAGGTAGTTTTTTCCTTACCAAAACTCCAATGTCACAGATCTTATTTCACGAATGAAACTTTGAGGTTCGTCAGAAAGCTGTTTCTTGTCCACATTTGGGCGGCAAAAATTTCGAAAATCGTGACTGCCAATCAGCAGGTTTGCTGCAGATTTCATTCGCTGCAAAATCCACAATAAGTCATCTATTTTTCATAAAAGTTTTCGCTAAAAATTAAGAGTGTGAGCAAGCTGACCCCTCAGTTTTTCAGTGCGTTTTCTTAACCTTGTGACCCTCCCGGCACCGATCAAAAAATTGATTGACAGCACTGAAAAGAATGGTCAGCTCAAGACCACCTATGATTCTACAGCGTAACTAGCGAATACCTACCTCAACATCCAAATTTCCCTTGGGCAGGAAATATTTGTATACTCTCCCCGTACAGTTGAACCTCGCGCTGAATTCCCCACTTTCCAACGGTGCCCAAGCCAAAACCCTGATGTCAAACGGCAGAACTCTGTTCAGAATGAGCGAAAAATTCAGCTCAGGATCCGCGTCAGGTTCTTGCAACCTCGTTCCTTTCCATAGCTCACTCCCTTCAGGTACGTACACGCCTGCTCCTTTGGTCAAATTGGACCGGACGTGCAGTGAAAATACCTAAACAAACTCACGCTCCGATGGCAGTGGCTAAGTTTCAGAGGGCGGCGGTGGCGGGGTTCAATTCCCGCCAAGTGCATCAAACTTTCTCACCTGTTTGAAAGCGCTGACACCTTTGTCCGTGCGTCCACACCTTTGAAGCTTTGAATCGTGACGGTTTTCTACCAGTTTCACTTTTTCAAGCGCAGTGAACAGTCGCTCTTCCACCGTTCTCTCTGTGTTCTCCTGTACCACTAAGCCATCATAATTCCAGCCCAAATAGCACACCCTCAGAGCAATGTGCCGTCTGGCAAATCGCTTGAAATTGAAAGGTCTTGCTATTTTCATTTTTCTATCATCAGACATTTTCTACAATTCCCACTTTATCAACAACGTATTATGTACCTACAGCAATACAACAATCTTCAACGCTACGGTTGACAGTATATTACGAGTTGTTGAAAAAGAAATGAGTGGATTGTACCACACTTGCATCGACAAATCCCAAAGCAAGAATTCATAAACGACTTTTATCCCGACTTCTCGCAATCACAAAAAAAGCAACGAAACACAACAATCAATAATGCAAGAAATGCACAGAAAAGAAGCCAATACGCTCATGGCTAGTGTGGAACGGAATCACTTATCTTCATGTCAAAACTCACGAATAAATAGTCCTATTCTGGTGTGACAAATCGTAGCAACTGAGTAAAATCAGTGCCTAATTAGAAAACATTTCTAAAAATGTGCTTGCTGATTGAACACCGACAGGTAACCGTTTTCATGTAAGAGCAAATCACAGAAATCATTGTTGAGTGAAGCAACACATTTCCCATTCATACTACATACATCATACCAGGACTCCATAATCGAGAAGGACTATGAATCTGTGAACAAAAAGGCGCGCAGCGCAAAAGCGTCCCCCACCTGGGGACCCGACCCCGTCCCCCAACTGAGGGACGCGTTCCCCAAGTCGGGGACGGAAGCCATGGGACGCCCACCCGACGTCTTCTTTTGAATCATCGCACCGTTTCTTTTTGGTGGGCGCTTTATGAATATGTCCCGAACTGAGGAACAGCGTCCCCCACTTGGTGTCCCCCAGAAGGGGATCTCGGGGTCCCCAGGTGGGGGGGCGCTTTCGGCGCTTACCGGGTGTAGCTCCGCGCGCGCTGTTTGTTCACAGATTCATAGTCCTTCTCTATGATGGAGTCCTGATACTATCCCTACATTCACTTGGGAAGTCCAACCTCTTGCAATTATCAATCAATCCAAAACCTCCACAATTATTCCCCAAACCAAACGCTTCCTCAAATTCGTATTCCTTGAACAGAATACTTAGCTCAATAATTCCTAATTCTTGAATTGATTCCTCCCGGGATTCAAAGTTTCTGTGGTCAACTGGTTCCGCAACCAACGCCAACCGATATATGGAGGAGTTGTGCAACCGATGCCAACCAAGATATGGGAGTTGCACAACCGACGTCAACCAGATTGGCATCGGTTGTGCAACTCCTAAATGTTGGTTGGGATCGGTTGCGCAACTCCTCGATTTATCGGTTGGCGTCGGTTGCGCAAACAGTTGACCGCAGAGACTTTGAATTCCGGGAGGAGTTAAAATCTAATCACTTTCCAAACCGCTGGTCCCTTCGCGAAAATTCCTCCAAAGCCTCCACGAATTGGCATTCTTTGAAAGCAAAACTAGACGGAATTGGCAGAATTTCCGTCACCCTCAGCGACCAAGGCGGAAAGCCCAGCAAACTATCGATCGGGCCGAACTTCAACAGAAAATCCGGCTCGCTCCCATTGGTCGACTCCAGCTCCGAGCCAATCAGCGCTCTCCCGATCTTCTCGACCGCTAATTGGCCAGTTTGAACGCGCGCGCAAATGGCGCGGGCCGCGTTAACGAAGCCGCCGCGACCGTCCGTGTTGTCGAGCACGTTCAGTCGCAATTCCGCCGTCAAATCGTCCTCAAAAATTGCACTTGCCTCCTTTTCCGCCAATTTTCGACACTCCTTCCCGTCCAAAAGCCAGCGTCTTCCGTTTACTGTCAAGCGACACCCTTCGCCTTTAAAAAGCTTCGCCCCTCCTCGAACACCCCCTTTAACCCGCCGCTCCCTCTCCCAACGTCGGCGTAGCTCAGCGCAAAGTCGCGCAGCCTCTTCCCCTCCCGCTCCGAGCAAGTTCGACTTCTGCCAAGCCCATGGATCGTACAGCGTCAATTCCAGCACCCCGTACACCACGCAGTACCACACCAGATCCGTGCACAATTCCCTACTCATGTCCGCGCGGTCCGTGAAAACCACCGCAAGATGGCGCGGCAGTCGCGACAGGCGGAATTGCCGCCGCGGAAACAGCCAATCGACGACCGTCCGAGTGACGTCACTCAGCAGTTCGTGCAGCAGCAAAACGCGTCGGCAGAGGGCGCGCACAGCGGCGCACGCGCCGATTAGCCACAGCAAAATGGCCAATAGGCAACGGGCCGGGTCCATAGTTTTGCCTGAAACAGAGAATCAGGGAAAATGGGCTAATGTTTCAAGCGGGGCACATAATATGAAACAGGCACCAGCTGACTACTATAGATATGTGCATGTCTACCACAAATTTCATTATTCTCCTTCCGTGGGGCAAGAAACAGGAAAAACGAGCTAATGTTTCAAGTGGAGCATATATAAAACAGGCACCAGGACTGACCAATATTGAATGAGACCACAAAATTTTATTATTTATTTTTGTTTCGCCCTTGTGCAAAAAACAGGGATAATGGGCTAATGTTTCAAGTGGAGCATAAATAAAAGAGGCACCGGGACTAACTTTAATAACTACTACTACTGTACTACTATTAGTTAAACTATAGTCTGTCCAGTGGAAGTTGGCAGTTCCACTAGTGAGTTTTGCGTTTCTCGTTTTGAGATCCCCATAACCCATAGACACCTTGAAAGGACACCTTTTCACCTTTTCAAGCTATAAACATGTTATCCTCTGCGTGATTTTTCCCTTTCAACCCAATTCTTTGGTGCGTGTCCCTAATCCTTCCTCCGCGCTTCCTTCTGTTCCGCTTTGCTTGTGCTGTTCTTTCTTTCTTTTTTATCGGTGCTCCGGTGTGCTGTGCGCACCTGAGAAGACAGTAGCGGGACGGCGTGCAAGTCCAACTGCCAACTTATACTGGATAGACTATAGTACTGTAAAGACTGCCGGTAGATGTGTGTCGTGTCGACAATTTTTTTATTTCCCGCCCTTGTGCAAGAAACAGAAACAGGGATAATGGGCTAATGTTTCAAGGGGAGCATGTATAAAATGCGCATCAACACAAAAGGATTCTTCTCAAGGTTACTCCGCAGCTACAAAATAACACAAAATTATTTGGTTTCAACTAGGTCCTGCAATAGAGAAAATAAAATGGGCTAATGTTTCAAGTGAAGCATAAATCCAATCGAACCTAACACGCGGTAGTCTCTTCAAACGCGCTCCCCCCAAAATATAAAACACCTTTTGATTTAATCTGCCTATTGATTTGATTGGGACGATAAATAAATACCGCATTTACCGATATGCAAAAATTGAAACGCCTAATAATGGGGCCATGCACGAGCACGGGGGGGGGGGGGGGGCTATGCACCAGTAAATTCAGTATCACGCGGTAGTTTTTCTACCCCTCTACTGCCAGAGGTTTTGAACACATACCGCGGCCTGGCGTTATTGTTGACAAGTTGTTGATGTTGACGAATAATATATGGGTGTTGTCGGTTTGTTGACGAACGGACAACAAACCAACAGCACTCGTATAAAAACGGACAACAAACCGACGTCTGAACGACTTGTTGCCAACAAAGACGCCGCGTCGCGGTATGTGTAAATAAATATACTACTATTGACCCGCCACACATGTAAAGCATGAACTCCGAAATTCGGTCCGAATTGGCACGGAACCCGCTCCGTCCTTCCAAAAGTGCTTGTGAACAGCCGGGTTCGAATTCGGAGCCATATAAACACCTGAATTTCGCTCCAAGCTCGTTCTTGAGCTCGCCGGGAGTTTTTTCTGGGCTCGTGTGTAACGGGCCACTGTAAAATTCGAAAGTTGAAAACACTATTCACGATATGCGGTAACGCGATTGGGTTGGTCGAGAGCGACCTCGCAGTATTTAGTGAAAGTTTTGATCAGTGTCTGCGGGTGCGTCGACGTCATTTTGTTGTCAGCTCTTCTTTTCACTCGCTCCTTTTCCGCTTCCAGATGATTGAACAGGGTCGACGACCGCGCAGACACCGATCCAGTTTCACCAAATACCACGGGGTCGCTATCGACCAACCCAATCTCGTTACTGCATATGGTCCATATATGAACACTGGTCTCACCTAAGCTGGGATCCAGAATAAAAAACACCGTCACGCCTCTTCTAGGCCACCTGTCCCCACTTTCGACCAAAAAACCCTGCAAGACAGTATTGATTGATACGAAAACAACTCAGTAATAAAAAAAGGAACGGCAATTTTCGACTCATCAAAGCATGTGAATTGCATACGGTACGATACCGATCACAAGACAACGATTGAACAATCTCTCTTTCAAAAAATCATTTTATTGACATCCTTTGCATTTCTTTGCACTGAACTCTGTACTTCGATAGAATTATTGTTGTACAAGCTTGCGCATATCTCATAAGCATTGCATTCAGAACGTTTTAACCATCTGTCAGGGCTAGCTACGGGGTGTGCAACAATACACGTGGATGTGAATCAAATCAACAATGAAATACAGTAAATTGTTTTTCCCGGATGCAATTGATACAATTACCGGTAATTTTTCAACTCCGTTTTTCAACACTCGCCATGTAACAGGGGTAGCCTTCAATAAACACAACAAACAATAATAATAATAATAATAAGTAACACAATGAAGTTAGTAAACAATAAACCAAATAGTAGGCCTAAACTAAGCAATAAGAATTCAAAAATCACTTAGCGTTGCACAAGAACGAAAACGGCAGCCTCAGATTGAGTGCAGTATCAGTGTCGTGGGCATAGTAGAGTATGAAGTAGCAACAGGCATAAATTGCGCAAAACAATACTGTAGGCTATATACATCATAGCAAATAAATACAGCAGCTAGCTATTGCCTACCGGACTATGCCTGTACTCGTATTATCCAACTACTCAATAAGGTAGGTAGGTACTGTAGTAACAACCTGAATAGTAGGCCTTACACATCTATCTTTATCATAAAAACTCGAAACTTGTAAATTGCATTCTTCTAGCAATACACACCGTAGTAGTACACGCACGTACTACTACTATATCTCACCAAGCACAGTTTTACCACTTCAATCACTAGTCCTCATTCAACAAGTACTAATCTTCCCCAACAAACTGTGCATGTATACATGTACCTCTTCCCAATCTCACGGACTATCATCCACGAAAAACCTTTTCGAATTTCCCGCTTTTTTCTCCGGGGTCGTATGCAAATTCGCGCCCTGATTACTATTACTCCCCTCCTCCGAGCTCGTATGCTCGATTTCCACCCGAAACTGCTCTCCTTCCTCCTCTTCGTCCTCCTCCTCTTCTTGAAGTCCATGCGTCCTTCCGCCCTCCTCCATTCTCTCCTCTTCCCCTTCTAGAAGTCCATGACTTCCTTCCTGTCCTCCTCCGTTCAGGTGTCCATGGCCAGCGAACAACGCGGCCGCCGAATCCAGGGTGTACTGCGCGCTCACCGTGCGCTGAAACGCGCGAGTCATAGACTCCTCGTTGGAGGAGGACTGCAAACTCGTCGTGCCGGCTGACCATTGGTGGGCCGGACGACCGGACCGGCTTTGCTGATTGGTTGTCGACGGCACAACGGCGACAGTGGACGACATCGCTGATTCGCCACCCATTTTTTCGCGCAACCAATCAACGCACCACTGCCATTGCTCTGCAACAAATGCAAGCGATTTCAAAATGGCGAAACGGTGGGGGGAGGGGGGGGGGGGGGGGAAGCTAGAAAATTAGGCTGAATTCCGTCATTTTCCGCTCCATAATTCAAAGAAAGGGGCGGCGGAACTTTTCCCGGCTGGGGTGGGGGTAATTGGGTAATTTGGGTGACGGGAAAAGCCAATGCATGTATTGTATACGTACCTATGTACGACTGCCAAAGCAGAGCGGTCATGCATTTCCAACTACTGAAAATAGGTTGAGGTGGCCCAATTTACCCCGACCCAAAAATTACCCACGTACAACGAAATCAAGCTTTTATGCCCATAAATTTGGGTGTTTTGGGGCTGAAATGTAAAAAGGCAAAACACTTTGCTCTGCCCGACAAAAAATCTATAAATTGAGACTTTGATACTGATCAACACATCAGTGTCCGATCGACCATATGACCAAGCCAATATCACCTCAATGAAACATCAATAACTCAAGTTTACAGCATTTTTGTACCGTTTACGCTACTTGCGCTATGGGTGGTAAAAGCAGAGCGGTCATACATTTCCAACTGGAAATAGATTGAGGTGGCCCAATTTACCCCGACCCAAAAATTACCCCCCCCCCCCCGTACTATGAAATCAAGCTTTTTCGCCCATAAATTTTGGTTTTTTTGACTGAAGTGCAAAAAGGCAAAACACTTTGCTCTGCCCGACAAAAAATCTGTAAAATGAACGATACTTTGATACTAATACAAGATATCAATGCTTCCGATCGTCCATATGACCAAGCCAATGTCACTTCAATGAAACATCAATAACTCCAGTTTACAGCATTTTGTACCGTTGTTTACGCTACTTGCACCATGGGTGTCACGAGGTGGCCCCTCTGTTTTTTTCAGTGCTTGTTTTGATCGGTACCGGCAAGACCAGCAAGAACGCACTGAAAAGAAACAGCTGGGGGCCAGCTCACGACTTTAGCGCAAGCATTCACCATATGCAATAAGTGCCAGCTGCTTGGTCGCGAGGCGACCCCTCTGCATTAACCTTGATTTTCAGTGCAACTTTTGATCGGTAGTCGACCCGAAGGTCGGCGCGGTCGTCTTTCTTGCTCGTTTGTTTTTTTCCGCGCCGACGTTCGCGTCGATTACCGATCAAAAGTTGCACTGAAAATCCAGGTTAATTCAGAGGGGTCGCCTCGCGACCAAGCACTGCTCTTATTGCATATGGTGAATAACGTACCCAATCTCTCGTAGAGCGCGCTTTTTAGCATATCTCCGAGCAGAAGCGCGTGCTGATTCGCTCCCTCGCCTTCCTCCGTCGTCTTCTGCGCCAAAACCCCGGCGGTTTTTACGAGGAACTTGATGCAGTTGTAGGAACGACGCGAATCGCTACCGGCGGCGGCGTCTTTGATCACCTGTAGAACGCCGCCGTGACCGCCTTCCACCCCGTCCACAAACCACGTCACTCGGTCTTGTTGCAGAGGGTCGGGCAGGAGCAACACCTGTGCAGAAATGACGTCATCACTTCAGGGTACAGGTACATACAGTCTGGTAGCTTCGAGGATGAAAGGGAAGGTAAAAGCAAAAGAAAAAGAGTTCGCTTCCTTCTGAGAAAGAGAGGGAAATAAACAATACTCAGGGGTCAGGCAAGAATCGAACTTGCACCTCCCGCCTTTCTGCCACTGAGCTACCGAGCTCCTCTGAGCTGTCCTCTCAACAAAGCCCAGCTAAATTCTGTACTTCATTCAACGTACTGAAAACTCGCATCCCAACCCCAGGCGAGAATCGAATCCGCTGCCCACAACATAGTCAATCACCCTCCCCTCCTGTCCCAGGCGGGAATCGAACCCACCCCTGGTTCCCTCATCAATCATCTCCACTCAACCACCAGCGTCCCCGCCTCATTTTCCCCAAATCCTCCCCCATAAACCCATACCTCTTTCACTACTTGCATCATAGTAAATCATCCCGCCCTCCTGTTCCAGGTGAGAATCGAACCCACTCCGGCTCCCTCTATCTCATCAATCATCCCCACTCAACCACCGGTGTCCCCGCCTCATTTTCCCCAAATCCTCCCCTATAAACCCTTACCTCTTCCAGCATCGCCAGCATCTTCTTCAAGTCGTTCGACGCGTGTCTGGCGACAGCCTCGAGTAATTCCCGCATGAGAATTCGGGAGAAGCTTGCGTTGCATTGGCAGCAGTGCTTCACTAGCGGGATCAGGTAGGCGCTGGTCTGATAGACGTTGTTCAGGGCGAACAGGCACTCGCGCACGAACGCGGCGCACAGATGCGGACTGAGAACGGCCTAAAACCAGAAAAATTAGGTACAAGTAAAATCAGGTGCAAGGTATTAGGTACAAGTGTAAGTAAAATCAATCAAATCACTCTTTGTATTTGAGAGAAATTTAGTAATCCTATAGTGCGAATTATTGCTCATTATCTCGATTATAAACCCTTAACCCAACCTGAATATCCCAGAAACAAGTTCTACTTTATGCGCATTGAAACAAGGAGTGTTTCCGCACCTTATGTATGTACGGGTCAGGTGCGCACATTGTACACCTTATGTACTAGACACACCAGTTTCAGTGCGCATAAAGTACAGGGTGTTCGCTTTGGATATGAAATGTCGTTTGGGGTTATAACTTGGGAACGGCAAGAGTTAAAGCGCTGAAATTTTGTTTGCAGATACCCAAGAATATTCCTAACCTTGTGTAAAAATTTCGTCCCAAAACTCTAATCTGAACATACTGTAAATCCAGAAATTTTCGTACTCTTTTAAATTTCGTACTGGGAGGGGGTCGCCTGTTTCGTATCCATTAATTTTCGTACAGGATGGTGGGTCAACCATGTTATGAGCACACAAAATCGCATGCGTGACCGTATGAGCGAATGTACATGTACCAAATGCATTGATTTTTCTACGTACAGTACATGCATGTACTGCGGGAGGATTGAATGAACGTACAATGGAAGTGGCAGTATGGTCTTGGACAGAATACAAAGGCCGTGTTGTGTGGTTTCTGGGTGGAAGTAAAATTTTTGGGGTTCACCATTGTAAAATTCGTATCCATTAATTTTCGGACAAAATTTTTTGTACGAATTGTACGAAAATTAAACGACTACGAAAATTTCTGGATTTACAGTATCGGTACCGCAAGTTTCAACCCCGAAAATCTCAAGTTTTTGAATCAGAATTCTGATGTTCAGACGAATTTTTGCGAGATTCTTGTCATAGCGCTAGTCAACACCTGAAAAACACCATGAATATTATTTTCCAATTCTTGGGAAGTCTTCAGTTTACTAGAACATACTTAGCTTGCTCTGGAGAAAATCCAAAAGAAAAGGACAGGCTTACTGGTGGGGTGGTTTGGTGTTGTCTGAGGTGAACTAATGAAGTGGACCAATATGCGCACGTGGCTAGTCAGGAGAGAAAAGGTAGCAGTGTTGTCTCCTATGAGATTTCATGTTGCTACACGTAGGTAATTGACCAGCGTTGTGATGAAAATGCCACAAGAATTCGTCTGAACACCAGACCTGTGATTCAAAAACTTGAGATTTTCGGGGTCGAAACTGGAGGTACCGATATCTTATGTTCAGATTGGAGTTTTGGGACGAAATTTTTACACAAAGTTATGCATATTCTTGGGTATCTGCAGTCAAAATTTCAGCGTCTGAACCCTTATGGTTCCCGAGTTATAACCCCAAACGACATTTCATATCCAAAACGAACACCCTGTAGTTAGCAGTCGTGCCGGGGGTATCAGGATCGATTAACTCACCGACAAACTTTCTACACCCCCATGGGGTTTTTCACGAGTCATTACAGCAAAAATTGTCTCGAGTCCCTCGCAGCAACTCTGGTTCATTGCCGCAGTTTACTTATTCAATCATTGAAACATTAGGCCATTTCATACAACACGACACCCTCATATCAATTTACAACACCGCAATACAAAGAGCCGCTTTTATTGCCGTTAACTCCTCCTCACTTTCAAAGTCTCGTTGCGCAATCAACCGTTGACAACCGACATATGGATGAGTTGCGCAACCGACGACAATCAACATATAGGAGTTGCGAAACCGACGATAACCAGCGTATGAAAATTGCGTAATCAAAGCCCAAAGCGACGGCTGTCATCAGTTGCGCAACTCCTATATGTTGGTTCTCGTCTGGTTGCGCAACTCCTCCATGTGTCGGTAGCTTACCCCTCATACCCCATTATAAGGGTGTTGTTTTGGATATAATGTGTTTGGGGTATATGGGAATAGGGTTGAGTAATTTTGATGAGATACAAGATATGATATTTGTGTAAAATTTTCAAATCATTGAAAGATATGGTATCAGTTCGACGAAATTAAGTTTTTGATAGGTTGGTGTTGAGATTTTGTGGATTTTTATGGTAATTATAGTGAGAAGAATTAAGGAGAAATTATCTTTCTCTATAGGTGGATATTGGTCATTTTAGTCCTAGAAACAAACCCAAGAGTGTCTTTTTTTTGGATTTTCTCAGAGAGTAGATGTTTAGAAAAGGAGACTTAAGATTGGAAAATATTTGGTGTTTTTGGTGTTGATAGGTATGAAAGATTCGAATTGTTGAATAGATTTGATTAAAATTGAGATTTTGGGGTTGAATTGGGAGATATGAATAGAATTTTTGTAGGTTTATTTTGAATGAAAAAATTTTGTGAAATATGGATAATTTTAATGGGAAAAATCACTTCACAGAACAAACTTTGTATTTGTCAGACATATCCTTCATTTGTATTTATCCGAGAATGATGTATGTAGAGAAAAATGATTTGGTAATGTAATCGTTAGTGGATTTTGTGTGTAAATGGTGCACATTGAAAAATATGGATAAAAGGACCCTCAGAGAAATTTAAAGAGAAAAATTTTGATTTAAGATGTTGATTAGAGTTTTGGAGAAATTTTTAAAGGTTAGGATATTTTGGGTATTGAAAAATTTGGTTTATCTTCGTTCAAGTATACAAATTTAATAAGGACTTATTTATGGAGAAGGTGTGTTAGAAAGGTGTAATGTGCGCAGAAAAAGGGGGAATTTGTTTAATGGAAAGAGATTGTTTGGGATATTGGTTGGGTTAGGGTTTATAGAGAAGAGAAGATATAGGATTATAATTTTGAAAAAAGAGGATTTGTGTTATTTTACTTAATTGTATATACTTGCTGATTTTACTACCTTTTTCTTTTTTAGGCCGTTCTAAGTCCGCACCTGTGCGCCGCGTTCGTGCGCGAGTGCCTGTTCGCCCTGAACAACGTCTACAGACAGCGCCTACTGATCCCGCTAGTGAAGCACTGCTGCAATGCAACGCAACTTCTCCGATTCTCTGCGGGAATTACTCGAGGCTGTGGCCAGACACCCGTCGAACGACTTGAAGAAGATGCTGGCAATGCTGGAAGAGGTAAGGGTTTACAGGAGAGGATTTGGGGAAATGAGGCGGGGACGCTGGTGGTTGAGTGGGGAGGATTGATGAGATAGAGGGAGCTGGGGTGGGTTCGATTCTCGCGTGGGACAGGAGGGCGGGGTGACTGACTATGATGCAATTTATTAGTGGAAGAAGTATGGTTTATTGGGGAGGATTTGGGGAAAATAGGCGGGAAAGCTGGTGATTGAGTGGGGATGATTGATAAGATAGAGGGAACTGGGGTGGGTTCGATTCTCGCTTGGGACAGAAGGGCGGGGTGTGCAGAATTTATGAAATCTGGGGTTTGTTAAGATGGAGTCCGGTAGCTAAAAGCGGGAAGTGCGAGTTCGATTCTTGCCTGACCCCTGAGTTTTTTTTTTATTTATTTCCCTGTCTTTCTCAGAAGGAATTGCTCTTTTCTTTTTACTTATCTGCCCTTTTATCCACGAAGCCACCAGACTGTACGTGTAGTACCCTGAAGTGATGGATGACGTCATTTCTGCACAGGTGTTGCTCCTGCCCGACCCTCTGCAACCAGAGCGAGTGACGTGGTTTGTGGACGGGGTGGAAGGCGGTCACGGCGGCGTTCTGCAGGTGATCAAAGACGCCGCCGCCGGTAGCGATTCGCGTCGTTCCTACAACTGCATCAAGTTCCTCGTAAAAACCGCCGGAGTTTTGGCGCTGAAGACGACGGAGGAAGGCGAGGGCGCGAATCAACACGCGCTGATGCTTGGAGATATGCTGAAAAGCGCGCTCTACGAGAGATTGGGTAAGTTTTTGCGCGATAATCTGGTTGGCCAGTAAGAGTTCGCTAATGGCATTCAAGGCGCGTTGCGCAAAAAACGATTCACCAAATGCGGATTCGGCTTTGTGGACTACTCCTATTTAGCAGAAGTGTATGCAAATTATGCAGGACGACTTGAGCCCCACAGCGAACTCTCAGTGGCCAGACTATTCACCATATGCAATAAGAGCCAGTGCTTGGTCGCGAGGCGACCCCTCTGAACTAACCTTGATTTTCAGTGCAACTTTTGATCGGTCGTCGACGCGAAGGTCGGCGCGAAAAGAAACAAACGAGCAAGAAAGACGACCGCACCGACCTCCGCGTCGACTAACGATTAAAAGTTGCACTGAAAATCAAGGTTAATTCAGAGGGGTCGCCTCGCGACCAAGCACTGGCACTTATTGCATATGGTGAATACTTGCGCTAAAGTCGTGAGCTGGCCACCAGCTGTTTTTCAGTGCGTTCTTGCTGGTCTTGCCGGTACCGATCAAAACAAGCACTGAAAAAAAAACAGAGGGGCCACCTCGTGACACCCATGGTGCAAGTAGCGTAAACGATACAAAATGCTGTAAACTGGAGTTATTGATGTTTCATTGAAGTGATATTGGCTTGGTCATAGGGACGATCGGAAGCATTGATATCTTGTATTAGTATCAAAGTATCGTTCATTTTACAGACTTTTTGTCGGGCAGAGCAAAGTGTTTTGCCTTTTTGCACTTCAGTCAAAAACCAAAGTTTATGGGCGAAAAAGCTTGATTTCATAGTACGGGGATAATTTTTGGGTCGGGGGTAAATTGGGCCACCTCAACCTATTTCCAGTTGGAAATGTATGACCGCTCTGCTTTTACCACCCATAGCGCAAGTAGCGTAAACGGTACAAAAATGCTGTAAACTTGAGTTATTGATGTTTCATTGAGGTGATATTGGCTTGGTCACATGGTCGATCGGACACTGATGTGTTGATCAGTATCAAAGTCTCAATTTATAGATTTTTTGTCGGGCAGAGCAAAGTGTTTTGCCTTTTTACATTTCAGCCCCAAAACACCCAAATTTATGGGCAAAAAAGCTTGGTTTCATAGTACGTGGGTAATTTTTGGGTCGGGGTAAATTGGGCCACCTCAACCTATTTTCAGTAGTTGGAAATGTATGACCGCTCTGCTTTGGCAGTCGTACATATACAGTATATGCATTGGCTTTTCCCGTCACCCAAATTACCCAATTACCCCCACCCCAGCCGGGAAAAGTTCCGCCGCCCCTTTCTTTGAATTATGGAGCGGAAAATGACGGACTTCCGCCTAATTTTCTAGCTTAATCCCCCCCCCCCCCCCCCTCACCGTTTCGCCATTTTGAAATCGCTTACATTTGTTGCAGAGCAATGGCAGTGGTGCGTTGATTGGTTGCGCGAAAAAATGGGTGGCGAATCAGCGGTGTCGTCCACTGTCGCCGTTGTGCCGTCGACAACCAATCAGCAAAGCCGGTCCGGTCGTCCGGCCCACCAATGGTCAGCCGGTACGACGAGTTTGCAGTCCTCCTCCAACGAGGAGTCTATGACTCGCGCGTTTCAGCGCACGGTGAGCGCGCAGGACACGCTGGATTCGGCCGCCGCGCTGTTCGCTGGTCATGGACACCTGAACGGAGGCGGACAGGAAGGCAGCCATGGACTTCTAGAAGGAGAAGAGGAGAGAATGGAGGAGGGCGGAAGGACGCATGGACTTCAAGAAGAGGAGGAGGACGAAGAGGAGGAAGGAGAGCAGTTTCGGGTGGAAATCGAGCATACGAGCTCGGAGGAGGGGAGTAATAGTAATCAGGGCGCGAATTTGCATACGACCCCGGAGAAAAAGGCGGGAAATTCGAAAAGATTTTTTGTGGATGATAGTCCGTGAGATTGGGAAGAGGTACATGTAGGCTATGCATGCACAGTTTGTTGGGGAAGATTAGTACTTGTTGAATATGAGGATTTCGTGATTAAAAGTGGTAAAACTGTGCTTGGTGAGATATAGTAGTACGTGCGTGTACTACTGCGGTCTGTATTGCTAGAAGAATGCAATTTAAAAGTTTTGAGTTTTTATGATAAAGATAGATGTGTAGGCCTACTATTCAGGTTGTTACTACAGTACCTACCTACCTTATTGAGTAGTTGGATAATACGAGTACAGGCATAGTCCGGTAGGCAATAGCTAGCTGCTGTATTTTTTTGCTGGGATAGAAGTATTGTTTTTAGTGCGCAATTTATGCCTGTTGCTACTTCATACTCTACTATGCCCACGACACTGATACTGCACTCAATTTGAGGCTGCCGTTTTCGTTCTTGTGCAACGCTAAGTGATTTTTGAATTCTTATTGCGTAGTTAGGCCTACTATTTGGTTTATTGTTTACTAACTTCATTGTGTTACTTATTATTATTATTGTTTGTTGTGTCTATTGAAGGCTACCCCTGTTACATGGCGAATGTTGAAAAACGGAGTTGAAAAATTACCGGTAATTGTATCAATTGCATCCGGGAAAACAATTTACTGTATATCATTGTTGATTTGATTCACATCACGTGTATTGTTGCACACCCCGTAGCTAGCCCTGACATAACGTTGTGAATGCAATGCTTATGGGATATGCGCAAGCCTGTACAACAATAATTCTATCGAAGTACAGAGTTCAGTGCAAGAAATGCAAAGGATGTCAATAAAATGATTTTTTGAAAGAGAGATTGCTCAATCGTCTTGTGATCGGTATCGTACCGTATGCAATTCACATACTTTGATGAGTCGAAATTGCCGTTCCTTTCTTTATTACTGAGTTGTTTCGTATCAATCAATACTGTCTTGCAGGGTTTTTTGGTCGAAAGTGGGGACACAGGTGGCCTAGAAGAGGCGTGACGGTGTTTTTTATTCTGGATCCCAGCTTAGGTGAGACCAGTGTTAAAATCGACCATATGCAGTAACGCGATTGGGTTGGTCGATAGCGACCCCGCGATATTTGGTGAAACTGTGGATCGGTGTCTGCGCGGTCGTCGACCCTGTTCAATCATCTAGGAGGGGAAAAGGAGCGAGTGAAAAGAAGAACTGACAACAAAATGACGTCGACCTCGACGCACCCGCAGACACCGATCAAAACTTTCACTAAATATATACTGCGGGGTCGCTATCGACCAACCCAATCGCGTTACTGCATATCGTGAATCGTGTTGTAACTTTCGAACTTTACGGCGGCCCCCTACACACGACCCCAAACTGAGCGAGCTCAAGGACGAGCTTGAGCTTCGGTTGTTTTTACGGCCCCGAATTCGAACCCGGCTGTTCACACGCACTTTTGGAAGGACGGAGCGAGTTCCGTGCGAATTCGGACCGAAATATTCGGAGTTTATGCTTCACGTGTGTGGCGGGTCAGTAGTAGTATTTAACACATACCGCGACCTGGCGTCATTGTTGGCAACAAGCCGTTTAGACTTCGGTTTGTTGTCCGTTTGTATATGGGCGCTGCCGGTTTGTTGTCCGTTCGTCGACAAACCGACAACACCCATATATTATTATTCGTCAACAACTTGTCAACAATGACGCCAGGTCGCGGTATGTGTTCAAAACCTCTGGCAGTAGACGGGTAGAAAAATTACCGCGTGATACTGTATTACTGGTGCATAGCCCCATTATTAGGCGTTTCAATTTTTGGATATCGGTAAATGCGGTATTTATCGTCCCAATCAAATCAATAGCCAGGTCAAATCAAAAAGTGTTTTATATTTTGGGGGGAACGCGTTGGAAGAGATTACCGCGTGTTAGGTTCGAATGAATTTATGCTTCACTTGAAACATTAGCCCATTTTATTTTCTCTCTATCGCAGGACCTAGCGTTGAAACCGAATAATTTTTGTGTTATTTTTTAACTGCGGGAGTAACCTTGAGAAGAATCCTTTTGTGTTGATGCGCATTTTATACATGCTCCCCTCTAAACATTAACCCATTATCCCTGTTTTTGTTTCTTGCACAAGGGCGGGAAATAAAAATACTTTTCCACACGACACACATCTACCGGCAGTCTTTACAGTACTATAGTCTATCCAGTATAAGTTGGCAGTTGGACTTGCATTTTCGCCGTCCCTTTACTGTCTTCTCAGGTGCGCACAGCACACCGGAAGCACTCGATAAAGGAAAGAAAGAAAGAACAGCACAAGCAAGTGGGAGCAGAAGGGAGCGCGGAGGAAGGATTAGGGACAGGCACCAAGAATTGGGTTGACTGAGGAAAATCTATGTAAAGGATAACATGTTTATAGCTTGAAAAAGGCGAAAAGGTGTCCTTTCAAGGTGTCTATGGGTTATGGGGATTAAAACCGAGAAACGCAAAACTCACTATTCAAGCTGCCAACTTCCACTGGACAGATTATACAATTCGGTAACTAATAGTAGTACAGTAGTAGTAGTTATTAAAGTTAGTCCCGGTGCCTCTTTTAGTTATGTCTCCACTTGAAACATTAGCCCATTATCCCTGTTTTTTGCACAAGGGCGAAACAAAAATAAATAATAAAATTTTGTGGGGTCATTTGATATTGGTCAGTCCTGGTGCTGTTTTTTCATATATGCTCCACTTGAAACATTAGCTCGTTTTTCCTGTTTCTTGCCCCACGGACCAGAGAATAATGTAATTTGTGGTAGACATGCACATATCTATAGTAGTCAGCTGGTGCCTGTTTCAGATTATGTGCCCCGCTGAAACATTAGCCCATTTTCCCTGATTCTCTGGGTTCAGGTAGTTATGGACCCGGCCCGTTGCCTATTTGCCATTTTGCTGTGGCTAATCGGCGCGTGCGCCGCTGCGCGCGCCCTCTGCCGACGCGTTTTGCTGCTGGACGAACTGCTGAGTGACGTCACTCGGACGGTCGTCGATCTGGCTGTTTCTGCGCGGCGTTCTGCCTGTCGGCGACCTGCCGCGCCCACTTGCGGTGGTTTTCACGGACCGCGCGGACATGAGTAGGGAATTCGGCGGATGGTGATCTGGTGTGGTACTGCGTGGTGTACGGGGTGCTGGAATTTACGCTGTACGATCCATGGGCTTGGCAGAAGTCGAACTTGGCCCGGAGCGGGAGGGGAAGAGGCTGCGCGACTTTGCGCTGAGCTACGCCGACGTTGGGAGAGGGAGCGGCGGGTTAAAGGGGTGTTTGAGGAGGGGCGGGAGCTTTTTGAAGGGCGAAGGGTGTCGCTTGACAGTAAACGGAAGACGCTGGCTTTTGGACGGGAAGGAGTGTCGAAAATCTGGCGGAAAGGAGGCAAGTGCAATTTTTGAGGACGATTCGAATGGGCTGCAAATTCGCCACTGAAAATGTGCTCGGAGCACACGGGGACGGCTTCTGGCGGCGGCTTCGTTAACGCGGCCCGCGCCATTTGCGCGCGCGTTCAAACTGGCCAATTAGCGGTCGAGAAGATCGGTAGAGCGCTGATTGGCTCGGAGCTGGAGTCGACCAAGCTGGGAGCGAGCCGGATTTTTGGTCCAAGTTCGGCCCGATCGATAGATTTGCTGGGCTTTCCGCCTCGGTCGCCAAGGGTGACGGAAATTCTGCCAATTCCGTCTAGTTTTGCTTTCAAAGAATGCCAATTCGTGGAGGCTTTGGAGGAATTTTCGCGAAGGGACCAGCGGTTTGGAAAGTGATTTAGATTCTAAATTCTTTCTGGGAATTCTAAGTCTCTGCGGTCAACTGTTTGCCTAACTGATGAAAACTGATAAATCGAGGAGTTGCGCAACCGTATCCCAACCAACATTTAGGAGTTGCACAACCGATGCCAATCTGGTTGACGTCGGTTGTGCAACTCCCATATCTTGGTTGGAGTATTGGTTGCACAACTCCTCCATATATCGGTTGGCGTTGGTTGCGGAACCAGTTGACCACAGAAACTTTGAATCCCGGGAGGAATCAATTCAAGAATTAGGAATTATTGAGCTAGAATTTTCTGTTTCAAGGAATACGAATTTGAGGAAGCGTTTGGTTTGGGGAATAGTTGGGCGGAGGTTTTGGATTGATTGATAATTGCAAGAGGTTGGACTTCCCAAGTGAATGTAGGGAGCAGTATCAGGACTCCATCATAGAGAAGGACTATGAATCTGTGAACAAACAGCGCGTGTGGAGCTACACCCGGTAAGCGCCGAAAGCGCCCCCCCCCGACCGGGGGACCCCGAGGATCCCCTTCGGGGACACCAAGTCGGGGGACGCTGTTCCTCAGTTCGGGACATATTCATAAAGCGCCCACGCAAAAAGAAACGGTGCGATGATTCAAAAATAGACGTTGGGTGGTGTTTCCCATGGCTCCCGGTCCCCGACTTGGGGAACGCGTCCCTCAGTCGGGGAGCCGGTCGGGTCCCCAGGTGGGGGATGCTTTTGCGCTGCGCGCCTTTTTGTTCACAGATTCATAGTCCTTCTTGATTATGGAGTCCCGGTATGACGCACGTAGTATGAATGGGAAATGTGTTGCTTCACTCAACAATGATTTCTGTGATTTGCTCTTACATGAAAACGGTTACCTGTCGGTGTTCAATCAACAAGACATCTCTTCTCAGAAAAATGCCCTCTGTAACCAGGAATTTAATTTATTCTTTTAGCCCAACTGATTTGTTACATGAGATAGGACGATGTATTCATTTTTGGTGAGTTTTGACATGAAGATAAGTGATTCCGTTCCACACTAGCCATGAGCGTATTGGCTTCTTTTCTGTGCATTTCTTGCTTTATTGATCTTTGTGTTTCGTTGCTTTTTTGCTTATTGCGAGAAGTCGGGATAAAAGTCGTTTACGAATTCTTGCTTTGGCATTTGTCGATGCAGTGTGGTACAATTCACTTATTTTCTTTTTCAACAACTGTAATATACTGTCAACCGTAGCGTTGAAGATTGTTGTATTGCTGTAGGTACATAATACGTTGTTGATAAAAGTGGGAATTGAGAAATGCTTGATGATAGAAACGGAAATAGCAAGACCTTTCAATTTCAAGCGATTTGCCAGACGGCACATTGCTTCGAGGGTGTGCTATTTGGGCTGGAATTATGATGGCTTAGTGGTACAGGAGAACACAGAGAGAACGGTGGAGCGACTGTTCACTGCGCTTGAAAAAGTGAAACTGGAGAAACCGTCACGATTCAAAGCTTCAAAGGTGTGGACGCACGGACAAAGGTGTCAGCGCTTTCAAACAGGTGAGAAAGTTTGATGCACTTGGCGGGATTCGAACCCCGCCACCGCCGCCCTCTGAAACTTAGCCACTGCCATCGGAGCGTGAGTTTGTTTAGGTATTTTCACTGCACGTCCGGTCCAATTTGACCAAAGGAGCAGGCGTGTACGTACCTGAAGGGAGTGAGCTATGGAAAGGAACGAGGTTGCAAGAACCTGACGCGGATCCTGAGCTGAATTTTTCGCTCACTCTGAACAGAGTTCTGCCGTTTGACATCAGGGTTTTGGCTGGGGCACTGTTGGAAGTGAATCCAGTGCGGGGAGAATTTCAACTGTACGGAGAGTATATAAAATATTCCCTGCCCAAAGGAAATTGGATGTTGAGGTAGGTATTCGGCTAGTTACGCTTAGAATTATAGGTGGTCTTGAGCTGACCATTCTTTTCAGTGCTGTCAAATTTTTGATCGGTGCCGGGAGGGTCACAAGGTTAAGAAAACGCACTGAAAACTGAGGGGTCAACTTGCTACACTCTTAATTTTAGTGAAAACTTTTATGAAAAATAGATGACTATTGTGGATTTTGCAGCGAATGAAATCTGCAGCAAACCTGCTGATTGGCAGTCACGATTTCGAAATTTTTGCCGCCCAAAAGGTGGACAAGAAACAGCTTTCTGACGAACCTCAAAGTTTCATTCGTGAAATAAGATCTGTGACATTGGAGTTTTGGTAAGGAAAAAACTACCTTTGGCTACCTTATGCGATCTTAGTAGTAGCTACTAGATATTGGGAAATAATGCTGACATTTTTCCTTGTAGCATCTCATCAACTCGAAATCCCTGTTCATCATCATCTGCCTATGATTTATTGGAATTGACAATAGTCGGCTCTGGATTTTTGTGGCACATCAAATTCGGTATACGGTAGCCGTATTGATCGCAGTAGGAAAAGGGAAGGAGTCGCCTGAGGTAGGTGATGTATCAAAAACCACTCTTCATCTGAAATTATTGTTTAGAGATTAGGCGAGGCGAAGTCATTGTTTTTAGATGTCGCCTCTGACCTTTTGGACATTGATCGCTTTCCCCAAAAACCTCAGTACGATATGGCTGCTGACTACCCGCTATGCCTGTTTGAATGCGAATATGAAAATGATAATTTGAACTGGACTTGGGACAACGGTATGTAGGCATTCGCTACTTGCCCTAAGAATTATTGGTAGGTGTAGCAAATACAGTAGCCATAATCTATAGGTCGCGAGGTTACTCACATAGGCTACATGTTACATAATACAGGCAGAGAGGAGCCAAAGGTCGGTGTTCCGAAATTATTACCCCACACCCACAGCACAGTATCATACCAAGAGTGCGTAATGGTTTTATACAGATGCTATGCGAACTCAGGTGATCAAGAATTTACAAAGGCAGTGGCTAGAACATGAAACAAAGTGAGCACATCATTTTCAGTGAATATTGAATATGAATAGGTAGGTACCTACTACCTACCCTACGTGTTTATGAATTTTTCACTAAAAGTGTTTCATGGTTTATAGAGCGACAATAATCAAGAGAATGCTCACTGACTTGTGCAACGAAAGCGAACTGGGGAATATGTTCCCTCACTTGTGCCCGGCCCAAATAATCCAAGGAAATATGTGCCGATATTGAAGCGGCCGCCAAGTATAAATAAGAATTCATTTTTATGATAATTCCTAATAAAGATGTGGATGAATTTTTGCCGCTTCAACGTCCGTCCGTCAACCCGTGTACAGTATGCCCGTCAACCCGTATAAGGGTTAACAAACAGACGGACGGACACGTTACGGGTGACGAACAGACGGGCGGATTTACGGACGTATGGTGATCGCGGCTT
>JASAMW010005970.1:0-23875 GCA_030247985.1 Epsilonema sp. ZAB3_2
AGTACTGTGGAAATCAGTATTGGCAGCAGTAGATACTTTTTGGCTTTGTAAGCTTATCACAACTACATTATATTGTACGGCAGCATGAAGCTGAGATGATCAGTGTAGAATTCATTTCGTTAAAGGAGGCGCCGCCATAACTTTCTCAATGAGATTTAGGAGAGATTCAATGACAGCGAAGATTGGCGCACAGCAGTCGGTCGAAGCAAAGTTGGATTTAGCTTTAGGGAATGGCAAACCTTGTGCAAGTACCTCGCAGGGAGGAAAACGAATTTGAGCTTGAGCTGAAGCTCTGTGTGAGACTCTGAGTTGGGAGGAAGTGCGAAATTACGAGCTTGTTTCGGCCTTGTACGCACGACGACGATGACGGTGACCGAAATAATTATGAGCTTTTGCCGCTGCTTCGCCAGAACCTGAGCAGAGCAGACTGCTTTTGCCCAGAAGCTTTATCGTCTTCTCACCCTTGTTGTACTTGGCACGACAGCCACGAGCACGACAACAAGAGCATGTTGCTGCAACGCAACATTGTCGAACGGCATACGGTGCTTTCTTTGCTTTGTTTGCCGAACATAGTTTTACTTTGACGTGATCGCTTGCTTCGTACCTGGCGCTAAATATGAATTTGATAGACAGACTGCGTTTATTTATGTTTACTATTCGAATTTTCGAAAAACATTTTCGTGCACTGTACCGGATAGTTTACTTCTCAAAAAATATATTTTTGCGCATTGCATACAATACACATTGTATGCATACAGCTACAGCAAAGCAGTAAATTCATAATTGATGAACAAACTGCTTTTTCAGGGAAAGAGCTTCCCCACGTCCCATCCGTCCACTCAGTAGTGTGTAGTAGTAAAATTAATTGGCCCTACAGTGCGGTGTGAATGGGCGGCAAAAATGGCTTTATTTTCGCTTTTTCCAATCCCCACACAGTCGTCGAGCGATTTTCATTTCGTTATTGCGACAGCTGGGGACTTCTCAAATAATTCTATCCCAAATTATTCTTCGCCCGATTTTGGAGAATCCGTATTGGTGTCGGCAAAAGCAGAGTCGTTTTTTGCAATAATTGCCGGCGGAATTGAGCTTAGTGCATCCGCTGGCTATAATGGCTGGCCGAACGATATGCACGTGAAAATACGGTAGTGAAAGAGCTGGCGTATTTCGACTTTTTTTTAGATATCCAAACCAATTGAGCTTACGTTTTCTCTGAGCGACTTCAAAAATATTGTTCGTATATTTTTGACATTCATAGCTCCACTTTTTTTCCATAACCCTCTGGTGTTGAGTTTGATCTCCTACTGAGAGGGTACGGTAGTACTATACCATTATGCAAGCGAATTACTGCACTCAAATTTACCAGTAATTTGGCCAATAAATATGAGGTGCCACCGCCGTTTTTCGGTTCGCTTCGCTTCTTACGCATGTACCATTTACACGACGGAATAAAAGTACTGAAAAGCTTTGTGTATAACCCACCCTGGGGGATAAAAAACGTTAGTCGCCGATTTGAGTGGGTTATGCACAAGGGGATGATACACGAGGGGGTTATACACGAGACCAACCAAAATGTGCCAAATCATCACCAACATGGTTATTTTGCTTTATTTGCACGTTTTACGCGTTTTCAAAATTTTGGTCAGAGGGGAAGGGAGAGGGATAAAAATAGTTAGTCACCAAATAGGGGGTTGTACACGAGGGGGGTTACATTCTAAGGGGGGGTAAACACGAAGCTTTACAGTACGTTGATAGATTACGTAAGCATGCGTTGAGTTTGAAACGAAGCTCTCACGCTTATGCCACACATAGAGTACCTACTGAATGCGAAATGAAATGCATGAGAAATCAATCAAGCATTGATTTCAATCAAGCATTATTTATGATGAAGTAAAAGCTCCTGTCGAACATACTATGTAGCATCCGTACGTACATTACGTTCGTAGATACGTATGTCCGTAGTAATGTACAGCTTACGTACAGTAATATTCATTTTGCTTGGGCAAAGCTTCTTGGCTTTGCTGTTTGACTTCCCTCCCAAGCAAGGAAGAGCCACTATAGCTTGCATAACAGAACGCTGAGAAACAGTAACAGTGCTTTTTGTTGTGCTAGCAAGGCCCCGTTCCTCCCTCCTTTGCACAAGGCTCCGTAGTTTGTATCAATTTGCAGTTGTGCTTGTCCATCGTCGTCATCTTGTTTCTTACGGTCGACGTCGAGCTCCACTTGCAGCAGATCATATTTCGAGCATTCCGTTGGGCTTTTTTTCCGTTCGTCCCGGTTTTCCTACGTAGCTTCTGTCTCCTTCGTTAGGGAGCTTTGCACAACAGTACATAGCATACCGTACTTACATGCGCGCATATGCACACACAGACGCATAGGAGCAGCAGTGTTTGTTCGTCACGTCAGTATGGCTATGGCACTGATGATGATTGCCAGCTACTAGCAGTTTGTTTGGGGCACGTCTCTGCTCCTAAACTGAACGTCACCCGCGATTTTAGCTTCTGCTTTTTTGTAATCAATCAGTTGCTTAGCTCAGCAAATCATTCTTCCTCGGTTCATATGGGAATGTAATATTGTTTGCGCGGTTTTAGGTGTTCTCTTGCCGAAAACGCCGATTTTGCATGCCTTTAGAAGTCAGCGACTCAACTTTCGCGGCTCCGATCATCCTAGTGCAACGCAACTATAATGGTTTAGCAGTCAGGTGGTAGGTACTGTACGAGGGTAGTGCGCTATGCTATGTATGTACGTAGTAAAGGTAAATATGCTGCGTGAGACAGATATTAACTCTTGATACGGAGAATACGTTGAATGCCTCGAATCGAACTCGGCCATTTGTGTATTTTACGCGTGCACATACAATGTTCCCGTAAAGTTTAGAACAGGCGCATATTATGAGCAGTACGTATACATAGTTAGATTTATAAATTTTTCATCGAAATTCTATCTCAAGCAAGCATCCGCCTCTTTTGTAAGCTTTCGGGGTATAGTTTCGCAGAAATCTTTTGCACTCACGTCGCTTGCTTTTTCTTTTCTGTGCTTATGCTGCAAGCAAACGCCTATGAGGGGCAAAGTTGTGCAGCCCTCTCTCACTTGCAGAGAAGAATGAGGTGCGCACTGTCTTCACACTAATTTGTATTTCCGTGCTTCTCAAGTGCTTACTCTCATACACCCACCTTCTATGGTGCCGAAGACGCTTTTCTATTCGTTTATTGGAAATCATTTTCTAACGGAGCTTCTGCATCATGTGATGGATGAAAAAACAGGGTCTGCCATAAATTTTTCATCCATAGGTGGCAGAGCAGACTGTGGCGCGACACGGTGTAAGCTGAAGAATTCTGCTCAATAATGGAACAACTACAGCAGATGTGCACTGCTGATCGGTTAGAGTTGAAGTAGTGGACTATCTTTTGTAGACTGGGGAGAGAGCACTCTCTCTGAATCTGAATGCCCTGATAACATGCTCTATCGATAGATAGTTCAGTCCTAAAATAGATTTCTTAGAACTAGGGCTTGTCCTACGCATGGCTATACTGCACTCTACTTACATGACGTGACTGTATACCTACTTGTTTTGCGTTTTCCTTTCAGAATCTGAACGTTTGAGACACGGATAGTAAAAAGTGTTATTTTTGGTGGCAAAAACTGCAATTTCAATGGAGCTAAGCGACCTGGAAGCTACCTCTTCCTCCTCCACTTCACTATTCCCACTTACGACATCTGCATCAAATACTAATGCTACTGATGATGGACAACAATTGTACCGTCCAGTGAGTGAGCTCATCGTAGGAACGCTGACCTTTCTTGTGATCATCTTCATGACAGTATGCGGAAATTCCCTGGTTATCATCTCCATCTTCACCTATCGGCCGTTGACGAAAGTGCAGAACTATTTTCTCGTGTCTCTGGCTGCGGCGGATTTGGCGGTGGCAGTGTTAGTGATGCCATTTCACGTGGTGAAGTTTATCGTGGGCAGTTGGGTATTCGGTTTGCTCTCCTGTCAGGCTTGGCTGACCTTCGACATTCTCTGCTGTACGGCTTCCATTCTCAATCTCTGCGCTGTGGCTCTGGATCGCTACTGGGCCATACACAGCCCCATCGAGTACGCAAATCGACGAACCCTGCGATTGGTGCTTGGCATGATCGGAGGCGTGTGGGTGCTCAGCGCTCTCGTCTCCATTCCTCCACTGATCGGATGGAATGACTGGGACACGCAGGGCTTGAGCACCACCTGCGAACTCACCACCAAGAAAGGCTTCGTCGTCTTCTCCGCCACTCTCAGCTTCTACGCGCCATTGCTCGTGATGACGATCGTCTACGTGAAAATCTTCATGGCGGCTCGTGCTCGTCTCAAGCAGCAGCGAGCGAAAACTGGAGCCGCCAAGCTCAAGAAAGCGGTCAAATCTGATGCAAACTTGGAAGTGAGCAACGGAGGTCTGAGTCTGAGACAGAAGCTGTCGTCGAGGAAGAGAGGCAGTATGGCGAGAAATGCTGCCGCCATAGTTTTGGAGAAGCTGAGGCCTGGAGGAGGAGGCGCGAAGGAAGACGGATTAGAAGCTGGAGACAAGCAACTGCAGCTGGTGCAAGGAAGCAAAACTCTGCTGCTGGAGCAGGAAATGACGACCTTGAAGTTGCCGCCCTCGAACAGACTTGAAGCGGAATCGAGGACGAGAGTGACCAGTGCCGGCGCCATGTCCACTACTGCAGAAGACGAGGAGGAGCCGGAGGAGGAAGCGGCTAGTCCGGAAGGCACCTTTCACCGACGAAACAGATTTGTTTCAGACGCGAAGGTAGGAGCGGAGGCGAAACAGCCATTGACTGGTGGCGATGAATCCACGCAAGAGCGGCCGATGACGGCGGCCGGCGCGCTCAGCAAGAAAAAGGAGAAGATATCGGTTTCGAAGGAGAAGAAAGCTGCCAAGACATTGGCCATCATTATGGGCGTCTTCGTACTCTGCTGGCTTCCGTTCTTCCTCATGTACGTGATCTTGCCCTTCTGCCAAAGTTGCTATCTGCATCCGAAAGTGATAGAAGCAATCGTATGGCTCGGATACATAAACTCTGCGATTAATCCTGTCATTTACACGATATTCAATCTGGATTTTCGCCGAGCATTTTCCAGACTGCTGTGTCCTAAGCGCCGAAATTTTCGATAGGACATCCTGACAGCGAAGAATACCAAGAACCACCAAAGCCAGCAAATATCTATTATACGTTTTAGATTATAGGCCTACATCCTGTACAGTAGGCGTTATTGCTTGCCTTTTTTTGCTTCCGGATGAAATGCTGTTTCACCGCCCCACTTATTATGCAAACTGCTTCAATGCTTGGTGAAATGTTCTGACTGGGACAAGCAGTTTTTTGTGCGTCATCTTCTGCTTTTTGTCAATGTGTACATAGTCACATATACAGTGAAAGTTTTGTCTTCTAACTGCGCAATACTTTCCTTGCATTTTGTTGGTTCGCACCAATGAGTACTGACGGAGTACGGAGTATGTTAATAAATATGTCCTGATATAGTCCAAAAAGAGGTAATTTTGGCTAATTTGATATTTTTGTCAATTCTTTTGGTGTAATCATCAAAATATCGAAGGGGCATGCCCCAAACCGAAATCAGCGAAGAAAATGGAGTCGAATGGTGGTACGAACTTTTGAAAAAAGTGGCTGGCACGAAGGGAAATTTGGACCTACCAGCAGCCATATCTCAGCATACAGAAGGGGTTAAATTTTAAACTGGTCAACAACGTAATGCGGAAGTCTCAATATGGAAAACAGCTTCTGGACCATAAAAAAGGTGCCTGAGGTGCTTCACAGAAGCACTCTACAACATTGCTCTCCTTTCTATCCGTATGGATAGTACCTCGCAACAGAGCGACAGGATATGCAACGGCCAGTTCCAGTAGATGGGGTGCAGGGCTTCAGTCATGATCCACCCTGCTCTGCGCGGGCCGAATTGAATTTCTACCCATTGCAGAACCCCTGAGAGCACAGTCTTGCTCAGTACCTCCCCAGACTCTTGATGAGTCTGAGGAGATCCTGCCCAGCCCACTCAGGCCACGAATGTCCTCAGCTGTGAGGCTGTCCACACCCATGGCCTGGACCTTGGCATGGCTCAGAGCTCACACACACTCCCCCAAATGGTGGAGTGCTGTTTCATCCTCCTCCTTGCATAGGGGGCACACTGGATCAGGTGCCACACCTATGGTGAAGAGGTGTCTTCTCACAGAGCAGTGGCCCGTCAACAGTCCCACTACTATGCGAAATAGCCAACGGCAGGACCATAATAAATAATAAAATAATAAAAAATACATTTTATTTCTGCCACCACCATCGAAGTGAAAAATCAGGCGTCGAACGTGCGTTGTTTTCGCGAAGTTTAGTATTACAAATTACATGGACATTATGCGAAAAATCGGTTTCTCACAAAATCCGCGGCAATATGTACTCCTATATTCAAATATAAACATAGGAATACATGAGCTAAATAATAGGAAAAAAGAAACAGAAGAAATTGAAAGAAAGAAAGGAAGGAAAAGAAGAACGTAATCAATAAAAATTGGCGCCATAAAGCTGGAAGTAATTTCTATGCAGAGTGAAAGGTTGTTGTTTCATCAAATTTGCATTATATACACAGAGGAAGGAGCGATCGTGATTGTCTTGGCAGGACAAGGAAGCGTCGACGAATGAACTCGCGGTGGATGTGGAACGGCGCAGTAATCTCCCCAATCCGACGACATCCAAGCTGGAGCGACTACCGGAATATTTTCGCGATACCATGGAGTGGATCATCGGGTAAGTTTACATACCGTCCTTGTGGGGTACTGTGGGATAAAGCCAGAGCATAGACATAAAATGACACCCCCATTGTAGTGTCTATGGCTAGAGGCGGTTGTGATAGTCCGTCCACTGAGGCAAGGTACTGTATCGAAGTCGTGGGCTTTTATTCGCCCGAAATGACATGGAAATGTCCGTGCATTTCACAAAAAATAGTCTTCCGTAACTTCGAAAATCTCCACATATTCTCAGTGGACAGATTATTTTCAGCTTGTGGGCAAAAACAAATCAAAATTAAACGCAACCCATTCTAGAGCACCAGCTTACGGGCTGTATTGGTTCTTACAAGTTCCAAGTTGGTTGAGAAAACGCAGATTTGCCCCTTATCCGGTTTTTCCCCCACAGTACCCTATTCAGTATAGCGCAGTATGCCCGAAGAAAGGGCAATTCACATAACGGCGAAGCATGTGCAGGTCGCATGAAGGCGCACCTATTACTTACTACCGGTGCTTGTGTGAATTGGCCTTGAAGAAGCTGTTTTCGGTTTGTGAACCTTATTTCAATAAATTCGATTTGACCCGTTGAACCTGGGATAACTGGGTGTAAAATCATGGCTTGGATAGGCCGTGTTCATGCGCATTTCACGTGAAAAGTTTGCGTAAGTTGCATTCTCTGCCGTCGGGAGACTACAAGTTGCAGCAGTTGGAGACATGAGTGTAAGTAGGTGGGTGGTTTCTGCGGCTTTGTTGGTTCTGGTGTGCGGTCGGTGCTGGATGGGTCTGTTTCTAATCCTCCATCTTCCAGAGGTTGGGCAGTTTGTCCAGTTGCTGCTACTGCTACTCTCTCTCTCTGTCTCTCGAGTGAGTGAGTGCGCTCTCTCTCTCCACCCGTCTGGCCCCAAGCAACCTATCCTTTTGCGCAGAAACTGCTGCATCTCCTGTCTCTGTGGACTCTGCTCTACTCTAGTTTATAAGGCCTGCGTAGGTAGAGATAGATTCCGTCGGTCGCGAGCTGTGTTTACTTTTGTGTTCAAGATGGCGAGAACACTTCTCTGCTACTCTTGCCTCGGACCAACTCGTGCAGTTGTCGGCGCGCTCTTTTCTCTTCATACTGCGCTTCGATGCGAAGGGACTTTGCTCTCTTCTGTAGCAATAGTAGGGGTCGCTTATTGACCCAAAGGGCCTTACTTGGTGCCCAACCAAGAAGGCAGACGGCCTCACGCCTCAGTAATGTATTGTGGATTGGTTTTAGTTGGCGGCGAAGAGTCATGGACACGAAGACTTTAGTCCTGTGCGCAGCCTGTGTATCGAATGAAAGTGCGAATGAGGTGGCAAAAAACCTGACGAAAAACCCGCAGTCGAGGCTTTTTTTGACCTCATCCGCCCGCCTGAAGTCATGCCGCCGCTGATCTGAGCTGTTTTGTACTGGACTATGTACTGTACATACTTTTCACTTCGTCTCCAGTCGAACACATCTCAATCTTTCGGCCGACTTTTTGCACTTTGGACTCCTCTTCGGCTTGGGGATAAAGGGAAGAGACGCGACGCGTGAAGAAGGGAAAGATGGGGGCTCAAGAGGCCAAGGTGCACTGTTGCAGATGTCGTACGCGAATACAATAGTAGAAAATCCGTCCCCTGCGCATACACATACATATGTTGGTAGATGAAGGACGAGGTCATTTCTCGCTCGTCCATGCCTCATCTTCTTCACAGGTTGTTGCATGCGTCGGATGGTGCAATAAACAACACGACAGAGCAGGGAGACGACTGATGACAGCGCCAGGAGGGAGGGAGAATGCCCATTCTTCCATTGTCCCACCGCTTTTCTTCCTTGACCTGAAATCGTTGCACACAAGGGGCTTCGAACCTCCGATCGGACCAGAGAGATATTGGATTTCGTTTTGGAGAAAGTGGAGGTGTAAACAAACAAGGCAAAAGAGGGATAAGCAGCGAGTGGGCGAGGTTTCAGGTTCATTCATTCATTCCATTCTATGCAGGGATTTAGACACAGGGGGAGGATTGCGATTCGATTGTTGGTCGAAAGGTGTGACTGGCATGAAGAAAGTTGGAGCCAGCTCTGCTATACACGTAGCTCTCGCTGACTATGTACGTACACGCGGAAACACCTCCTGCATACACACGTACGGTACACGTGAGCGTCAGCGAAGTGAGCCAGCCGTATCTGTGCTGTGTGTCGTCGACTTTACTTTATTGTGCACGGGCGTTGGATTGGGTGTCAGTCAACGTTTGCCTTTTGTGGCGCGTTGATGGTGCTCTGGGTTTGGCTGCGGAGCTCAGCTCTTCTGTTTGCTTTGTGTCCTTTTCACTTGAGAACACAAAACTGTCTGCTACATGTGTACATTCCTATGATGCAGTGTACATACACGGTTGGATGGCGAGCAAAATGCCTGTCGTCATCGTCCTTGGTCGGCTATTATTATAGTGCGAGAGAGCGGTGGTGAGCAAGCGAAAAAGAACATTCATCCTCATCCGCCTCTTATATCTTCTGCCTCATCATATCCCATTGCCGTGATTGTGGTGGCGGTGTGTGCGTGGCTGGCTCTGCTCTGCTGTGCTGGTGCGTGAAGGTGCGGATTGTGTGTGAATCTGCTGCTCTTTCCTGGTTGGTGGCCTGTTGTCTCCCTTTTGCTCCGCGCGCGCCGACGCGACGGGCCGGAAGGAGAATTGTCCATCGTCGTCGTCGTTGCTGCTACTGTTGCGCGAAAGTCCAGCAGCTCGGCTGCGTCCATCCACGCCTACGCCTCACCCGAATATCGGTCGTGTTGGTTTTTTATTTTCGAGCGGGTGCGCCTACGGACAGCACAGCTCCGGAGGCGATAGAGACTGCTGCTGAAGGTGGGGGTGAGGAGAGGAGAGGACATTTTTCTTCCCTTTCCTCCTTTTTTCTCGCGCCCAGCGGTTGCGACAACTTCTACGTGTACACGCATCTGTCGTCGCACGTACCTACGTCCTGCTGCTGCTGCACACGAGGGTACACGTACGTAGGAAAGAAGGTGGTGGCGAGTTACTACCAGTCGTCCGGCAACCCGTTTCTTCTCCGTGTGGGGGACGGAGATGAAAAGTGAAATTGCGGTTTGTTCCTACCTGCCTGCCTACGACGGCGTTGTCCTTTCGTCGCGCCTCCTCCTCTCAGATTCTTCTTGTCGTCAAATCTCCGCCTCCTTTTCTTTTCTCTACTGCTCTGCGCAGCCGATGAACCTGGAATTTGCTGGCAAATTCGGCTGATTCTGCGACAATAGAAAAGAATAGAGAGCCAGGCGTACTGCCCCCTTTGGCCCTCTTTGAAATTATTGCTCAGGCGGCAAGGACAACTGTGCCTGCAGCCAGTGTGTAGACTGGGGGCTCGCTCAGCTCAATTCAGGCTTGCTGCTCCATCTCTGTCAATTGGCAACTGACTGAACTTCTGCTGAGGCGAGCACGGAAAGGTGGAGAAAGGGGGAAGGTGGCATTGGGAAAGATGAACAGTGCTTTTAACGCGACTATAAGCGGTAGAAAAAGAGGAAGAAGGAGAAGCTTCAGCTGCTCTAGTGCTGTACTGTCTTTGCTACAAGGATGCCGTCCACTGCTGATGGCAAAGTCGACGGTGGTGGATGCTGTTTAGCCCGAATGATCCTGCAGAATCTCATCGCTTTCGCCGTGTAAGTCTCTGACTGCTTGTGCTTATTTTTCCCGGGGAGCTGGGGGATTGACAATTTCTATCGCTGATGCATTATTGTAATCTGTATTTTGGTACCGTCTCAGGCCCTTGCAAATTGCGTGCGCGTTTGCGGTTTTTTGTAGCTGCCCCATTTATCCTCGTAGCTCCGCTCCCTGCTACTAGTAACGACGTCAGATTCAGCTGTTTTTTCGCTGCATAGTCAGGGCGACAAACAGCTGTTTGGCGGGCTATGATTGATGAGGCAAGATTGTGGTTTGCGGATTGCGGCTTTGTTCAGAAGTTTTTTCTTAAACCCAGCCAGTTATATAGTTTTGCAGTAGGATGATGAGGGTGAGCGAGGGAGAGTTTGTAAAAATGGCGGCACAACGGCGCTTGTTTCTGCTGTTAGCTCATCTGTGTAACTTCTTCTTCTCAATTGCCGTTGTTGTTGCGTGACAGTCCATTTTTTGTGCCTCAGACTCCTCCTCCTCATCCGCTTTGAGCTTGGAATAAAACTGCGCCTGTTAGGCACTGCTTCCCCTTGTTTCTGTGTAACTAAACTACGTAACGGGGTGTTGTTCTAGGGTCTACGGAATTACAGTATGCCTTGTGTAAGCTGCACACACTCGAAGTATGTGTACGTACTGTTCGCGTATATTCTCTTGGTGTTTTAAGCGAATGGAATAGCAAGCGAGCAATGAAGCAGTGAAATGAGCAAGCCGAGGGGGCCGTCATGTTATAATATGTAATAAGCATAACGATAATAAAAATCGGAGAATAGGCCAGCAGATTTTAGAAGGAAGGAAAAAGCTGCTGCCTGTAGGGGTGGCATTATGCCCAAATTGAGCTCAGTACAGCTGCCGCGGCAGAGCAAAGCGGAGAGTCACATGCGCCTTGAACTGATTACGTCAGACAGTGGGATGACTCCTTCTATCATAGGAGACATGGGGACGCTATCTGCATGTACAGTACTTAGTTTAGTTACTACATCGGCAGCGATTTTTCGCGCGCAGGATGATGTATTGTCATGATGTAGCGCTGGCTCGAATCGCACGCGACCTTGCTGGTCCAGTTTGCAAGCTGCAGCTGTGATGTGGAAGTGCGTTCTCTTTGTTAGTTAACTCTGACTGTTCTATGTATGTAGGAGTACATCCCTTGCTAGCTCGTGCATAACCGGATCAAAAATGGATTCGGCCATAGATCTGACGATGGGCGCAATTTTCAGGTGTGCTTAGGTGGAAGTCGCCTGTTGTTTTGCGCTGCAGGTTGGTTTGTAGCGCAGCGATAGTTGGGTTGAAGAATACGTACGTATCGTATGATAATACCTACATAGGCGCACCTGAATGACTGCTGGAACATTACGTACCACGTGGTAGCGGGCGTTTGTAATATAGGTGGGTGATTGAATGTCCTCGCTCCCCGTTGCTGTATCTACCTGTCAGGTGGTATGGAAACTAACGTACCACTACGCATATACAGTGCGCTGGATTGCGTTGTTACTATCGTCGAATGAAAACAATCGTCAGCAGCTAACGGTGCGGCTTTTCTCTTTGCTTGCTGCGGTGTTGATTTCTATTAGCTGACAGTTAGCGTCATTGGCCTATGGTGATATTTACTGTATCTCGCAGATCTGGTCTTGCACCGTCATCAAGTTTTGCAACCAACCACCTGTCGCTAGATTTCTTCAGCTCAATCCAAACAAACGACGCATGCGAGTACGTATGTAACTTCTCCATCCTCTGTTCGTCTCGTTAGCCTGTCCCTCCTGTGGTGCATCCTGTAGTTGCACATTGTGCGGCTTGGGATTATCAGCGTACCATCTCGTATCCTGTGGCCTTATCTTCTAACTGGGCGTTACGTTGCGCTTCTCTTGCGCAACATACATACGTTTACACGCTAAACCACGGCTTACTGGGGGAAAGGTTGGCTTAGTACTGGACCTACTCTACCTTCGTATACGCCTATGCTAACGCTGGGAGTGAATGTGTACACAGTTGCTGGACGGTCTGTATTATATGGGAGAATCCGTCTCTGAGTACTAGCCTGGACCTCGTCTACTCGGCAACCTTATTGAGTATTCATTCACCATCATCTCCGCGTTTAAGCAGAGACTGCTTCCTGTTGGTGCCTGGCGCGAAGAAAATTGTATCTTCATCCTTACGTTCAGAGAGCCGGGAAGACTGTTGCCCCTGTTTTCAATTTGAGTACAGTCTGAAAGTGGCTAAGGATTTGCTCGGCGCACTACGTCGTGAGCCGCTGATGGTGCAGTAGTAGTGTGATGACGCTGCTTGCGGCACTGAAAGCCATGGTGTCCGAATGGACAGATTACCTCCTCAGCTTGCTCAGCATATGGTAGAGCTTGAAATTGTGTCATAAAAGGCGCCATCGACCGTGCCATCGGTGTGTGTGTAATGCAATGCGGGGCAAACCCGGTCAAGGGGCAAGTAGTACTTTCTACCTGGACAGCCGGGGTTCGTGTGCCGTCGGGATTACCCCGCCGTACAGTTGCGATGTTATGTGCAGTAGTAAATGCTTTGGTTTTTAGGCGCTCCCGGCGGAAGGCGGATGGGAAGGAGAATGTGGGAGCGGGCGCGTATTACGGGGATCGGACGGCGGCTGGCGCAGGTGGATCTCAAGGAGGCGGAGGAAGTGTGGACGGGCCTGGTGGCTCTGGTAGACGCTGCTCGTCCGGCGGAGGCAGAGGAGCCCGCAAAAGCCAAAGCTCCGAACTCTCCCTATGCGAGACCATAAGCGAAGAGGAGTTTCGAAAGCTGGTTCAGCTGGCACCCGGAGTCGACCCGAATGAATGGATCGCCACGCATGGTACGTCTACCTACTGCATACGTATAAATAATGTATGGGTTGGTGGCAGCAGTGGGTGAGTCGACTTGGCAATCGATAATGCATCAGAGGCACTGGAGCTCATTCAGTAGTGCAGTCGCCGTGAGCGTGACCACCGTATTGGAAGCTCATTCATTGCTGCCACGGACTATTCGGTAATATGGGTAGGCATATGTGTGTATTGTGTATCTGCATCTGCAGTCCAAATGTTATGCACACACACAACGCATAAGACTCGTGGTCAGACATTAGCTAAGAGCAGCTGCAAAGAGCAATAAACAAGCATCAAAACGTCATTTTGATTGCGGTTATTCTTGGGGGTGCGTTGATGAAAGAAGGGCGAAAAGCCCAAATTGTCAAGATGAATAAGTGAGGCATATGAGGAAAGGCGACAGCTTTTTTGGGCAGGGCGAAATGACCCTCCCGGATCGGCATTTGCATGCTGCTGCTGCTGCTGCTTGATTGCTTGTCGTTGTCGTCTCCCAGTTTTTTGACTGACGACAGACGCTCGCAGCGGTGGGTATGTACATATGTCCGTACAGTATGTGTACATATGAGTGGGATATGCACTGCATATGCGCAATAATATGATAAATTGCGGCAATGGAGATGGAGGGATAGGCTAATTTTGGGGCGCGAATGTATGCTGTGTTAGGCAAGGATATGCGAGAAGCGGGAATTGAACTAATGGGGTTGCGAGACACGGACGGATGGCTTGAGCACTAGAGGGGAAATGGAAAAGGTCGGTTAATCGTTCAAGGAAGAGGGAAAGAAAGAAGACGTCCCAACGATTACTAGTGGTAACTCACAGCGCGGCAATCGTCACGTAGAAGGGGAATCGCATCTCATCATAAGCTGTGGTGGCCTACTGCGTTTGTTGTGCGGTCACGAGCGATGGGATATAATGCGATTATTGGCTGCGCAGCTTTTGACGGTTTACCCAGCTGAGCCGAGGCTTCTACTGATCTCATAAGTCAGTCAGTAGTCGTCGGCTTTTGATGCCCGCCGGTCGCAGGAGGCGGAGGAGGTGTCTTCTCTCTTGCTGACGCAATTTCTGCGAATCTGCAGCGGAATAAGATTCTGCACTGCACGAAGGGAGTGGGCAGAAGAAGTCCATTGGAAGGAAGGGAGGGTGGTTGCGAACATCAGTGTGACGTATACATACTGTACATACTATGTGAGAGTAGATTGGATACTTGTTGGTCAGGATGACAGCAGCAGGAGCAGAGAATGTACTGGAGTTTATGGTGGAGGCGGCGAGTGATTTATGATTGTCTTTTTCATGATCCATGTGATCCGGGTTGCATGCCCTGCTCAGCCTGGGAACAAAGAAATCAGGAACCACAGACGAAACGGGCGGAAAAGAAGGCGCGAACTTGTCACGGTGGCAGTTCGTGTAGGCAAAGTGCTGCCGTCGTCGTGTGCCTTATGTTGATCGTGAAAGGGACGACGGATGGGGACTTGTTTTCGGAGGAGTGCGGGTTTATTTTCTTTCTTCCCGTCGTTCCCTTGGCATCCACTGGCATTCTGAATCGCCGATTCACCATTGCACATACTTTGTATGTTTGTAGTTCACTAGTGTACGTACGTACATACTGTATGTACGAGTTGCAGTATAGGTACGTATGCAGTCCTCACACCATTTGTTTGTTGCAATATGGAAAGCAAGGCGCTCCATTCCATGGATAGATGAGGTGCCTACCGTGTCCATTTATTTCTAGAACCCGGCCCCATAACTGGGGAAGAAAATATGTAGGCTAGGGATTGTATAGGTAATGGAGCGGCTCCTTTGTCCTCCCAATTTTAATAGACGGCGGCTGCCTCTTTGTTTATTCTGGATGGATACACAGGGCGTAGGGGGCAGGAGCACCCATCTGGTGCGCTAGGTGGTAGGCGCACATGTGGAATTGATCTGGGGATTTGAGCTGCTGAACCAGGCGGAGACAAAGGAAAAGGGGAAACACCATCATGTCTTTTTCCTTCCGTTTAGAATGCTCCCTAGAGGAAAACAAGCTGGAAAGGAATCCTTCAGATGGATAGGGACAGGGGTCTTGTATTTGTCCTAACAAGGGTCTGTCAGCTTTGTCTGCAGTACCTACGCATGATTTTGCTTTCATTTATCACATTTGGTGAGTACTATGCGTCCATTTGGAAGGAGAGCAAGAATTCGTGTGTGGTTGATGTTGCTTTGCCTGGGGGTCTCTGTTGTTCTTGTATGACTGGGGGGTTTGGTGGGTGGTTATGGGGATTTCTAAATTGGATGCAAGTGCTGGTCAGGCGACCGAATGAAAGTTGTGGACGGCTGAAGAGTGCGTTGTCTGCTCGCGGGGCGGAGAAAAACGCGCGGAAATTGGGGTAATCGCTTAGTTCTTTCAAAGTAGTACAGAAGGGCCGTTGTTGTTATTGGGGGGAGGAGGAGACTAAGGAGAGGGAATTTTTCATCCTATTTATTCCTGCCAGACAAGGGGGGGGGGTTGCTTTGTACTCTTGCCAGTCTACTTCGGTGCAGGAAACAGTAGCCAGTCAGTGGTCGGTGTAGTTTGAGTTGATGGAAAGCATGGCGGTGACCGATTGCCGGGTTGTTTGTGTCCGTTGTCCTGCGAAGAATGGGTGGGATGAATGGGCCAACGGAGATAAGAGAGAAGAAGAAGAATGGCCATCGTTTGGTGGGCGCTTCCTTTCGTCCCATCATTATTCCGCGTTTGTATTTTAGTAGGCCTGGAACAAATGTGCGGGTCGGCGAAAAGAGAGGGGTTGATGGCTTGAAAGGGGATGCTCACTATTGGATTTTGATCTACGAGCCGCCCTGCTGTAACAAACTGCCGCTTCTGTGTGCCCTTTCAGAGTTGCGTTTTTATTGTTTACGAGTCGGCAGTGTTTTTTCCGGCCGTGCGAGCCTGGGAAAGTGAGCAGAGGAAGCTGCAGCTTTGCGGATGTGCAAGCTAATGCGTGGAAAGGCGAACTGGGCACTTGGGGGAAAAGGCGGCGAGCTTTTAGTCAAAGGCCAAACTGTGTATGTATGTACAAATGGGGTGAGCCGTCAAAGTAAGTCACTTGGGACTTCGTACACCGTATCCTACTATTGCTATTCATTTGCCTTTGTGGATAAATACGGGCGGCAGATACATATGCGTATATTCGGAGTAGCCGATCGGGCGTGAAATGAAATGGCCGCCGGTCCCACACCACATATGGTTTTGTGTCGGCGGCTGCTGGTGAATTTATTTATGGAAATAAGCAGCCTATTCTACCCCACATATTTTTCTCAGTTGGTTGACTGCCGCTCCTGATATGACTCTGTGACGTTGGTTGGAAATCATATGGGAAACTTATGGGACGCTAGGCGAAGGGGGCAGGTGGGAGTCGAATGTCCCATGGATTTCTAGATACGCAGTGTTAGTGCCTCCTACTACTGCTGCAGTAGCGGAAGAATTTCATTTGATAAATGCGAAGGCTGATTGATTTCCTGCTACCAAGCAGATTATATCGGGCAATCTATCGTTGATACAGAAGTCGAATGAATGCCTAGCGGCTCCGTTCTCCCCAATGACGCATGTACTGTACATACGTATACGTGAATGAGCGTATGTGTGTGTACGTATGAGTAGGAGAAGTGTTATTAGTCGGTCGGCATCACCTGATCTTGACTGCCTGCTGTATCTACCTACCTTCTACACTGCTGACGATGTTACCGGCGCTTGTTTTGTATGCGGTAGCGGAACTCGTAAAAAAGGGGGCAAGGCAACGCGTGAATTGCATACAG
Source organism: Epsilonema sp. ZAB3_2 (assembly GCA_030247985.1). Classification (NCBI taxonomy): domain Eukaryota; kingdom Metazoa; phylum Nematoda; class Chromadorea; order Desmodorida; family Epsilonematidae; genus Epsilonema; species Epsilonema sp. ZAB3_2. The sequence continues at coordinate 17,030 of JASAMW010005970.1, forward strand.
ACATAGTGTGTGCTGCAGGTATACATACACGTACATAACAGTGCGTACCGGTACATTGCGAGTTTACCAGAATACATTGAAGTCTGGTGATCTTACGAGAATTGTGGGGGCAGGGAAAGGGGAAAGTGTCAACTGTCTATAATGTACTGGGTACTTATACGATACGCCCTTACCACAGCATACGTATGTACGACACACACGCATACAACCGCAATGTTTTGCATTTGTGTGTGCAATACATAGATAGTCAGGTTTTAGTTTGGGCGCGCGGAGTCGTGTGGCTGTCTTAGCGGCTCAGTGCAGTTACTACTCCGTGTATTTGCACAGTTGTTTTATCTTCTTGTATCCGGGTGCTTGAGTCCCGGGAATTTACGAGCAGCTGTAAAGCAGCGGCTATTTTGTGCTCGACTGGGCTGCTAAAGGCAGGCTTATCACTGATCAGTGGTGATAGTCCGTGCCGTGCACCAAGAATGATCACGACACAGATTGGACTATTTAGGCCCTACTGCAGTAAATGGGAACGCCTTGCTTTGAAATGGGAACGCTCAGAAGCGATGCATAAATACGCGTTTACCATACCGACTATCCGTAGGCAGACAGACAAGATGAACTGTGTGTACAGGAAAGCGCCAACGTAATACATAGGCTACATGCTACCGAATAGGGTAAATTTTACACCGGTGAAGTGTAGGTGGTACCTGAAGACAAACTCCGGCATGCAGGAATAAAACGCTCAAATTTTGCCACAAGTTTTCGTAAATCTACATTTCAAAATGTGAACCTAATTGGTTCATTGGAGGTGGAGAAATGATAACGTACGTGAGTGAATTCAAGACTAAGCCCTGCACTTTCTGTATGTACTGTACATGCGTGTTACACAGTACACAGTACAATGTGGCATGCAGTATTCGTACGTATACGTACTGAGAATTTTCATTGTGTAAGTATGTATGTGCTGCTGTTTCAGTGTTATCCTTCTTCCATCACGCCAATGCTCTGTTCGGTGCGATCTCGGAGTTTTGCACGCCTGATTCCTGTCCTGTGATGAACACTCCCGGTCATGTGTAAGTCAACCTCACACCACCCAACACTTTGCCACACATGTACACTGTACATTCATACCTATGAGTGCAGTGCAGTACTGTATTTCGACAATAATATGTGATGTCATGGTGGTCGGGTCAACTCAAGCCACTGCCTTCATTTTCCATGATCGTACCGTTCCTTCTACCGATGGTGGTGGTATGATTGATAAGGATAGTGAAGGAGAGATGTGTAGCGACGGTTACCACACAGAATTCTTCCATTACATCGGTTATGACGCCTTGCTTGGGAAGGGGAGATGTGTAGGTTGTACGTAAGTACGCAACATGTGTACATACGTGTTGTAGGACATATAATAGGTAAGTTTCACCAGGTATGCTTCTGTTGCGAAGCCTGACGCAATAAGTGCGTTTTTGTTGGCGTTCTTTGTATGTTTGCTTTGTCACTGTTAGCTGCTTCTTACAGCGAGGCGACGGTTTGAATTTTGAAAGGTATGTACGTTTGGAGTAGGGGAGGAGGGAGGGCGGTGTGACTGCAGCTTCTGAGTGCTCAGCTTTAGTCTCCCGTGTCAGCAGCTCTCTCTTTCTGCTTCTGTGCCTCCCCTGAATATGATAATAGCGTCAATGAACTGCTGCGGCCGATAAAAATGCGGGGGCAACAAACAAAAGCCGGGCAGAAGAGTGACAGACGACAGGCAGTCAGACATTCGGCCTGGGAGACGGCTAGAAAGAGAATTGTACATAGCCGCTGATGGGATAGTTTCTGTGTGTACATACCGTAGCATCGCAGTACAGTTTGAAAGCCGTCATCTCGGGTGAGATGAAGCTGCACGGGTGCGAAAGAGACAGCGAGGCGCAAGAGGGACGAAGGCAGAGAGAGGCACGGAGGGAAGGGAGCATCTGTCTCTCATTCCATTCGGCTGCCTGGTCGCGCAAGTTCAGAGGTGACTTTGACTGAGACTGACGTGGGGACTCATTCGTCGATACTGTGCGCATTCTTCTTCCACAATCAGGAGGATGAGAGACGGGGACTGTTGGTTGGTTGAGGAAGGAAGGAAGGAAGCTGCTAGCTGAAGGGAGATGCGTGCGTGCCTAGACAGATGGATGGGTGTACTGTACGTATTATAGTAATAGTTGGCGCCGCAGCTTCGTAGAGGGCAGAATTGATTCTCGATAGAGTGAAGCTCATATGTACGTAGATGGGAGAGCCATGGGGACAGAGAAGAGAAAGGGAAAGATGAGGCGAGAGGGACGAGCTGCAAGCTGAGAGATAAGAAGTGAAGTGAGTGACGCGCATTTCAGGCTGCTTCTTCCGATAGGAATAAGTAAAGTACTGCACTGTACGTGAATTAGGTGATGTGTACTTTTGCGGACGCGTAATTTGGTGTTGGTTTTCAGGCAGTGTCCTTGGGTGGACGAGAGGGGTAAGAAGTGCAAGTACTCGGCGCCTCAATACGTGGACTGTGTCATGTCTTTCATCGAGAAAAGCGTCTGCTCAGAAGACTCTTTCCCCACCAAATACGGTACGTACTTATTCATCATGTGCCCATGGTATTCGTTCATGTTCCTATCCGTTTATGAGTGGTACTTGTTCTCATACGTATCCACGAGTTGCGTTATCTGAACAGAAAAGGGACGATAGTGCAGCCACGCCTCCTATAGTAACGCAACTCTTGGTTACCGCGGGATGTTTGTAACTACAGTACGTTGCTTTCTCTTTTGTAGGCAACTCTTTCCCGGCGTCCTTTGAGACGACAGTGCGTAAGGTGTGTCGCCTGCTGTGGCACGTGCTGGGTCACCTGCAGCGGACTCACTGGGAGTCGCTGTGCTGGCTGGGGCTGCGGGCGCAGTTCGCGGCGGTGGCGGGTCACTTTGCGGCGTTCACCGGCCAATTCTCCCTGCTGGACGCCAAGGAGCAGCTGCTGCTGACGGAGATGGCGCGGGCTGTGTGTCGACCCAGTGCGGAACCGGACGTGGTTCAAGAAGAACAGTCTTCGACTTCCTCCTCCACTCCGCTGGTCGGCGCCGCTCTGCGGCGGCAGCACAGTAAGGAAGAGGAACACAAGACCACCACCGTCTCCATTACACCCCCGCCTCTTAGCGAGAAAAGCGCGGAGACGGACACGACGACAACTGCTGCAGTCCTCCAGGAGAACAATAACTGGAGCGGCAGTTTCGGACAAGCTTGCGCTCAAACCGCCTGACACTTTCTCCTTCTACTAGTGAGTCTGCATCTGCATGCTGAAGCGACTACTCTTCTGTTCTGAGTGAATTCGGTCGTTGTCGGCAGCAAAGAAAGCTTTGTGATGTCTCCTATCTCAGCGACTCTTCTTTTGCGACGTTTGTACGTAGCTACTAATTGTGATTTACCTGCTCTGTCACAGGCGAGAGCGAGAGGAAAGTTGAAAGTACAAGTACGTACATATGAGGAAAGAAGGCCTTTTTTGCGGCTGGAGATGTATTGTGTGAGCCACTACTACTTTCTACAAGTAGGATATTGCGTCAGCTCTGCATCAAGGGAACGCTCGTATGTACTGTATGCGCGGTAGAATTATATCACTTTCCAACGAGGAAACCCGCCTACATGCTTTCTTGTTTTCTTCATCCGTTACTGATACTGCGCTTTTGCTTTGTGATCGATTATCATGGTTCTTTGCAAGAGACTACAATAAGCTAATAATGAGGATCCCGCTTGTTTGTGCTAATCATATGATAGCTGAGCGTGAAGGGGGGACGGAGCAATAGGGATGATTCTGCATTACGGGATGTACACAATCGCATTATGAAGCGAGTGACAGGCGCCTGTGTCAACTTCTACTTTGTGTCTCTATGAATCTTCGGGTGAAAAGAGTTCCAATACAAATTTCTCTGTACTATTTTAGGTTGGTTCTCTGTTGTGTTTCGCTGTCGCGCGTTTGGTTTGGTTGGATGTGTTTTTAATGCACATACGTACCCCATAAGTATGTAGGATTGTAATAGCTGTGCGATGTATAAATAGTATGTATACCATAAAATTTCGTTTTTCCCAGTTGAGCTTTGAATTTTTGGCTTGTGCGAAGTTTTTTATACTACTGATTCCTACATACATGTGCGTCACTGCAAAGGTTTATCTGTTCTTGGTGTATATGTATACACAACTTTGCTGCACGTAGTGGCATACATACCGTGGTACAGCTGTGGGCTGAATTGATCACCAGTGCGAAAGTGCTGATTAATTAGAAAAACACTCTTGTGTTCTAGTCTTAGCAAAAGTTGTGAATGATTTATTGGATAGCTGGCACATGCATTTCTGCAGAGGCAAACGAGGCCGTAAAAGGGCTTGAGGCAATATTTTCAGGGGATGTGTTAACACTTATTGTATTATGGTAGAGACTATGGCACCGTACTGTACGACGATTGGCTTGAAACCATATAGGTGGTCAGTAGATGGGAATGTATTGGAGAAATCACTCTTGTGATCTTAGGTCCTACTACTGCAGATGTAAACGTGTACAAAAGGTATTTTTATTGGGTATGGTAAAAAATTTTGCTATTCTCGATTGCTGGCTTCGTTTGAAATACTGCTACACAGTGAACGGAGTGGGTTGTACTTCAGAAAGTAATAATTTATTCTTCAACAAGTAGCTGCTACAATACGAATGCTTATCACTGGAGCCGAACTGAGGAATGCTAGGCAAAAGGAATGCAAACTGACGAGATTCTACTCAACAAACAGCGACTTTGGTCTGCAAGCGTAGGGTTGTTGGCAATTAAAATTTGATTGAAATATAGGTACCAGAGAAATATGCCTACAATACCGTTAGATATTAGCAAAAATATATAATTCTGCTTAGGGGAAGAATGGACGACGTAGTGTAAACGAAACAGCATCCCTGGCAGATATTCGCCCCAATTTTTTGGGTTTTTGAAATATTATGCAATTATTTGGATATCCAATTTTTTGGATTTTACGAAACCATTACATTGGGTTTTACGAAACCAAATAATTGGAGAAACCCCATTATTTGGGTTCGTAAAAATCGACTATAATTTTACGAAACCAAATAATTGGGTTTTACGAACCCAATATAGTTGGGTTTTACGAAACCAAATAATTGGGTATCCAATAATTGGATATTTCAAAAACCCAAAAAATTGGGGTGAATATCTGCCAGGGACGCTCTGTTTCGTTACACTACGTCGTCCATTCTTCCCCTATGCAGAATTATATATTTATCATATTAGGACAAAACTAAATTATATGTACGTACCTACATAGTTATATTGTACTAACATATTACGCTACGGAAACAACTCGACAGAAGTAATATTATTACACGTTATAATGTCTACATATTGAAATTTCTCCATGGGAAAACATTCAAGATGTCGTTGAAGAAAGTACTCGCACATAGAATATTGCAGGAAACTGCTCTACGTAGTAGTTCTGGCGAATATAAGCAATGACAGACAAGCAGTCTTTTTATTTTGACGAATTCAAAACGCTGCTGCTGTTAGTTGCCAATCTTCTATGAGGGATATCCTGCCTGCTCACTAGACTCTGTCCGTCTTGCCATTGCTGCACATGGACAGTGACATGTTGTATGCGGCTGCGCTGGCAGCTCGATGTTGCGGTGTGACCGGCTGCGTTCGTCCTCCGCCGCCGATGCCGATTCCGCCTGGAACGACGTTTGCTGATTGGCTACTGATGGATTGCGAAGCCAGCGCATTGGCCGAGCCAGAACCGGCCGTGTGTCGACGAACCGGGATCGGCGACTTGGGAACGAGTCTTTGTCGACCGCCGTCTTGAGGTGACGATGTTGTACCGGACAAGTAGTCCATGGCAGCATTACGGTAAGCGCTGCTTCCGTAATTGTCCACACCCTGTTGTGGGAAATATTTAGGGGTAGGTATAACTTTCGGCTTGTGGCACTACTCAATATTGCGAGGAAGAGGTGTGTACAATACCAAGGACTACCATAAAAGAAGGACTTTGAACCTGTGAACAAAAGGCGTGCACAGAGGCTCCCCCCATTAGGGCCAAAAGCCGCCACCAACTTGGAACCCCCCTCTCCCCCCTCGGCGGCCTACCCGGGCTCGCCGTCTCACTTTCCGGTACAGGAACTATGCGCCCCCCCCACCAACGATGCCAAAGCGTACAAATACGATGGCGTTTGGGATGGCCATTTCTTTCTCACTCCCACCCCCGCTTGGGGGTCGCCGTGCCCGGGTCGCGGTCGGTTTGGATCTTGCCGGACTGCGTTTCTCTCTTCCCCCGCTCTTTTACATATCCACTTCCCAGTACTATGTTGTCGAGTCCCACAATACCTGGCTTCTGACGTGAGGAAGTGAGGTTGTGCTTTCGCTGTCGGAGCAAGCAGATGAGACGCTGGAGTCGGAGAGGCGGCGAGGTCGCACCATCACCGGCTGTGGATGGTGACTGCTATTCGTCTCGCGCTCTGACTTCGTCCCACCGCCACCTGCTCCTGTTCTTTGGCTGCTAGAAGCTTGCAAGATAGCCGTCAGGTGATCACTCAATCGACGAAAGCGTCGAACCGGACCTGCAATTGCGCAGAAAGATAGCTAGTAGCATACTACACAAACGTCGGATTCAGCCATAGGCCAATTTGCAGGAAGGAATGCCCGCGGTGTTGCTGATGTAACCAGGTTTATGTACTGTGTAACGTATGCAATGTTTGAAAAAAAATCGGTCCACTGAGAGAATGAAGAGAATCTGACGTCGTGGATGGTTTTCTTCGCACAAAATTGCGTGAAAATGCTCCGGCAAGGAGTTCTCTGTTTGACTACGGAAATCTTCGCATTC
>JASAMW010005971.1:0-19222 GCA_030247985.1 Epsilonema sp. ZAB3_2
GTGAGTGCAATATGCATAGGACAGCAACAACCACTAAAACTAAGGTACTGTACACCTGTAGGTGCATTATGTTCATGTACTGTACAGAACAATACATACGTACATATAAACAACTTGAACAAAGACAAGACATGCCTGTTTGCTCGAAGGTGGGCAATGGACGGATTTGAGGAGTGTCAGCTGGCTGGCTGGAAGGCCTCCATGTAGGAGGCGCAAACAAAGGAGGCCTTTCCAGCGCAGAACGACTTGGCGGCCGCGATGGAAGCGGTTCATGTGGCACAGCAGCAGAAGTAGGCCTTTCTGGAGGACCTGGAGGCCTGAAAGGAGGAGGCCCAGAGAGGCCAGGCCTTACAGAAGGAGGCGGACCAGGCCTGAATGCAGCTGCAGATGGAGCAGCTGAAGGTGGGAGCAAAGGGGAGAAGCCGATGGCCGCAGCACTTCCACCCGCAGTCGGATAGCCTTGAGGAGGGGGAGCTGGTGGCAGCATCACATCCCCAGAGCGAAAATAGTCTCTTCCTGCTGCAGGAGTGGACCCTGGAGCAACAGCTGAAGGAGAATACCTCCAAGTTCCAGCTGGAGGCACATAACCTGGAGCTCCAGCTCCAGCTGGAGGAATATACCCTGGAGCTTCAGCTCCAGCTGGAGGAATATACCCTGGAGCTCCAGCTCCAGCTGGAGGAATATACCCTGGAGCTTCAGCTCCAGCTGGAGGAATATACCCTGGAGCTCCAGCTCCAGCTGGAGGAATATACCCTGGAGCTCCAGCTGGAGGCACATAACTGGAAACTCCAGCTGGTGGAATGTATCCTGGAGCTCCAGCTGGAGGCACATATCCTGGAGGAGACGCGCCACTGCGAGCTGTTGCAGGGTAAAGGACTGAGCTAGCTTCGGGCCTAGTTGAGCCCAACCCGATAGGCCTGATTAGTGGAGGCGCATCAGTCCCATGATGAGGAACTGTGGGAGGATGCGCAGTTTGGACAATAGGAGCAGCAGTTTCATAGGGGCCATCGGGTGGAAATGGCCTCAATGTAGGCTTCCTTGTAACTGGAGATGGTTGCGTGATTGGGTGCGGAAATTGCCATGGGAATGTGCCAGTGGGTTGAGTTGGAGGATTAGTCCATGTGTATGGATACGGAGTCGGGGCAGGTGTGGGTGACATTGGAGCCGGTCTTGTTGGGTGAGGCCTGGGCGTTGGATGAGGCCAATGAGGCTGAGGCTGAGGAGAAGGCCTGGTTGTTTGTGGAGGCTGTTCAATGTGAGCTGAAGTTTGCCCACCTGGCTCGTATGGCAAACCTGGACAACAACATGACAACAAGACATAACATAACCACACGTCACATGCAGAAGACAAGAATATGAGACGACACAGTGAGTCTACCTACTGTAATGTGCTGTGTCGATATGGTGTGTTATGGACTACACAAGACGACAACAGTGTTGGTGAGTTGAACACGCATTGTGAATGGCCAACGGATGGCCAGTTACCAAATCTTGTGTACATTGTGCATTTGTGTGAATTGTTCTCGTGTCAACTCTAGCATAGTCTTACCAGGTCGACCAGGAAAGATTGTAGGGCCACCAGGTGAAGGCCCAGGTCTGAATCGCCCATCTAAAAAAGTAGATATTTAGGTACGTACATGCGTATAACACGAAGTACTGTAAATGACGCATGTGGTAGTAAAATACACCCTCAAGCTCCCAGAAGAGTCGTAAACGCCTGGTCAGTGTGCATAGCTTGACGAAAAACCAAAGGGTGTATATGCGCCGCGTATACATAGTATGTCGTCAAACTGTCCACACCGACCCGAAGTGTACGACTCTTCTGGGAGCTTGATGACAGGTAGAGTACCAAATGAGGCGATGTACCGTATGTATGCATACGCAAGACTATGCGCACTCGTACACAAAATTAGAGGATCCTATCAATGTGAAACAAACTGAATAGTACCTACATAGCACTGTACAGCATACATACTGTACGTACGTCTTGTATGTACCCTACCAATGTACACTGGTGTACACACCATGGCCAAATAATGTTACGTACGTTACCATTATGCATTACATAGAGTGAAGCTGAATCGTACCTGAACCGGGTCTTCCAGGCCTAGGAAACCCGGGCTGGAAAGATCCCGGCCTGCCAGGTCCAGGCCGTCCAACCGGGCCCAAGGGTGCCCCAGGAGCGCCGAGACAGAGCTCCTCGCATTCGTCCTTGGTGCGGATCGCCGGCTCGTTGGCCACTTCATCCTCGCCCTTGCAGTGGCCCCAGGGGTAGGAGCAGCACTTCCCGTCCTTCAGATACCAGCGCAGAGTGAACTGAGACGGCAGACCGGTGGAGGCGCACGTCGCCTTGTACGGTATCCTTTCGCACGTCTTCTGCACTTGCTGCCCTGCACACACACACACAAAGCAGATAGTACATACTGTACATAGGTACCCTAAACCCATGGGTGTGTACACATTGAAGCGACAAAAACGTCTTGGCCAACAAAGTTTAGCAATATAATTATTGTACTTTGCGTGTTAAAAAAATTATTTTGTTTCTAGGTTCGGAGGACTGAAGCAAACAAAACAAAGAACATGCGTAGGCTACTTCTTGCCGGTAAGACCAATACAATTTAGATTGTACAGGGTGTCTCATAATAAACCATCCATTTTTCCGTGCATGTAACTCTGGAACCACACCTTAGATTTTCATGCGGTTTTTTATATTTTGTAGCCAAGGCTTCAACTGAGATGTGTACAAAATATTAGCTTAATAGGCCCACTGGAAGCTGCTGAAACACCTCCTTTCTCCGGCGGTCAAAAAACGAGGGTTTTCGAACTGGTAGTGCCGATTAGGGGTCTTCTGTGCATGTCCTAACTAAAAATTTGTCTCGTTGTGAAAAAAGATGTCCCAAAATGCTAGGAAATGTGTTTCTCATGCATTAGCCTCAGTGCCAGCATAGCAAACGCATGGAACTGGGTATCTTGAAAAATTAAGACCGAAATTTTCCTCCATACAAAAGAAAAACGCCGATTTTGGGCTTCGGGATTCAAACCGTCGCAATTTCCGAAGTAATGTGGACCAAATAGCTGAAATTTTGTACAGATCTCAGTTGAAGCCTTGGCTACAACATAGAGAAGACCGCATGAAAATCTAAGGTGTGATTCCAGAGTTACGTGCACGGAAAGGTGGATGGTTTATTATGAGACACTCTGTATATTACGCAAATGATTTTAGCTATGCACAGTAAACAGTAGTAGCACAAGCGAAATCATGCATTAGCAAAAGAAGGGCATGTACGTTCAGTAGAATATGTACAGTAAGGGTACTGTGGGCGTGGGGTAAACCCGGACACCTAGCATACCTACTAGTATCAGTATCTCAGCAATCATAAGACCGACCGATTCCTCTTTCAAATGAGCTCATGTTCATCATTTGCTGAGTGGCAAGTTCAGAAAAGCTTAGCTGTCCGGGTTTGCCCCACAGTACCCTATATGTGTAGTCTGATCAGTTCACCTGTTCGTGGTCCACCGTTACCGCCACCGCCAGTGTCATAGGGGTTTCCAGCTGGAGGCAGCGCTATCACAGGCCCCGCCGGCGGCTGCTGATACGCGTCTGTTAGCTCACCAACTACAGTAGACAACAAGAACAGCGCCGCATCACCGCCACACCACAAACGCACCACGCAAAGCGTTAGCAAGAGTACAGTACAAGCGGTTATAACTCTGCGGCTCCCGAAACCCAACAACGCAATATAGCGGGCGGTACAAACACACTCGAACGGTCTACATTTAGCTTGGTCACCATGTATCCAAAATGGTGTATAGGTAGGTTAGATAGGTAGGTACTGTTTGTTTATGTATGTACATAGTACTCTAGGATGTTCAACGTATGTACACATATACGTTTACACGTTGCGCGTATGACAGTGCGCGGTAATTCAGGTTGCGGCTGGGGTAATTCAGAACACCTTTTTACCGTTTTGAGGCGATGGGAAACCCAGAAAAAGTACAAACAACAACCCAAACAGACATGTACGTTGATCGCAGAAACATCGATTACCTTGCTACAATAAATAATCACCAACTCCCTTACCCACTTGCAAAATCATACACCTGGGAATGAGGTGGCCCAAATTACCCCGCACTATCATTATCACGTTGATTCATTGCACATGCACGGTCGTACTGTATACACGCGCTTGTCGCAGGGTTCAGATGAGAATAATTCGCCGACATAAGGCGCAAGGCGTAGAGCATGCTTTTTTTACCTGGCAATAGTGGTCCTCCTCGTCCTCCCGGTCCTGGAAACCTGCCACCACCCGGCCCTAAAAAACAAAGGAAGCTTCGCCAGTTCCACTTGCTATTGGCACACAACACAATGTAGCAGTTGGACAAGCTACTGTAGCAGGCTAGGTAGGTAGGTAAGTAAGCATTGCATAAAAGAAAATGTCCCCTTCAGAGGTGCTGGTGCGCTTCAGACGTGCTTCAAGTTTGCTCCGAACGAGTTCGCTCCGAGTTTAGATAGAATTCGTTTCGAACCGAAACGAACGTCAATTACTCACACGTCTCCGAGCTACAAACTCGGCACGTCACACGCACGTTTGGAAAAACGGAGCGAGTTCGGTGCGAACTCGGAGATTATAGACATGTTGAATTGAAGCATAGTCATGGCGCCGAATTCGGAGTTCACGTCTGAAGTGCACCTGAGGGCAAACGAGGAAAAGCGTGACGAACCTGCTCCAGGCAACCTGCCACCGCCCCTCTCCGTGGTGGGGAGCTCGCCGCGTATGCAGATGGCTTCGCAGTCCTCCTTGTAGCGAATGACGGGCTCGGAGGCGATCTCGTCCTCGCCCTTGCAGTGGCCCCAGGGGTAGGAGCAGCACTTCCCATCCTTCAGGTACCAGCGCAGCGAGAACTGGGCGGGGAGGCCCGTGCCCGGACACACGGCGCGATACGGCTGCCGGTCGCAGCTGAAGCGAATCGGACCCCGCTGCGACAAGCCTCCTGCAAACACCACAACCCACCGCTTCCTAGCTACTCATTAGTCAAAGCTGCACGTACAGTTTACAGTACCTATGCACAGTTAGCAAACGGTAAGCTGCGCAGTAATCGAATATAATTTAATTTTTACCCCCGCTAGTGGGACAGCGGTCGACGCACTGTTACTGCAGGTATGTATTGTAAGTGTACGTACATGGGAAGTAACGAAAGGTTACATAAGCATTTTTATGTACGTACAGTGGAGGCCCAAACAGCCCGCCCAGCATTTGCTGACCAGCAGCCCCTCCATGCTAAGCAAAAACGCAACTGTTGTTGTTGTGTTTAAAACATGAAGCCTAGCAACGCACAGGGATAGCAGTGAACAATGGCCCCAGGACAACATCATGGGTAGTGCATACAGCAGACGGAACACACATTGGGTACTGCGCACGCACACATCTATTTTTAACACCAATTGTTTGGACGGTAATACAGTACGTGTATACACAGTAGTACAAAGGGTATGTAGTGCGGGGCAAACCGGGAGTTTTCAAACACAATACGCATTCCTGCTGTGCAGTACCGGACGTACGTACAGAACAAAACGCCAAAGGCTGACCCAAAAGCGACATTAGGCTTGACTGTGCTGCAGGTTTGACCCTGACCCCCAGAGTAGGACCCTTAACTCCTCCCGGATTTCAAAGTCTCCGACGCCAACTGGTTGTGCAACCGTTGACAACCGACATATGGAGAAGTTGTTCAACCATTGACAACCAACATAGCAGTTGTGCAACTGTTGATAACCGTTATGGTTACGCACTTTTCAATTGTTGGTTGTCCAACGGTTGCACAGCTGGCGTCGGAGACTTTGAAATCCGGTAGGGGTTAATACGTGGAGCTTACCAGGAGGCTGGCGGAAGGAGGGTGGAGCAAACAAGGGAATGTGCGGTTGATGGGGTTGCTGGAGACGTCGTTTGGGTTCCTTGGGCAGACTGAAGGGACAACAGGCGCCGTGCCGGACGGAAGTCTGTTCGCACAGATGGTCGGATGGACAGTCCAGGTCCAGCTGACAGTTGACCACATCGCCCAGCTCCAGCAGAGGCAGCCGCCCATCGCTGCACATAGGGATGGAGCCGCGCAACGGCAATAGATTTAACTCCGACGCTGCATCTTCCAGATCCAGATCTGCAGCGGCGGCTGAGAATTCGTCAAAAAATTGACCAGCAACTGAAAGGACAGAAAAACACACAGGTGGAGATTGGACACTGGACGCACGACAAGAAAATGCGAGAGAAAAAGAGGCAAAGTACAGTACATACAGTACACGACGTGTGTGGAAACAGGAAAGGGTGGACAGAAGTGTTGGCTGGAGGAAAAGCGTACGAAAATCCTGTCCAGCTCAGACGCTCGACAGAATAACAGAAGGAAGAGAAAACGCGGGACACGGTCGTTGGTTTGGTTAGATTTTCAAAAATAATGGAAACATATATAGGAAAACAACCGAAAATTGCCGTGCTAGTACACAGCACATGTAAGTACGTACGTTATGTTCCGATCCGATACCCATGCCATCTTAAACCCCGACGATGATTCTACGGTTAGAAATGTTATGTCACAAAGTATACAGGCGTATGGTTCTACGAACTTTTGTTTCATGCCAGCTAATGACTAGCTAGCTACACATACTCTACACACCATTAGCCGGACAGTTTTACGCACTGAACGAAGAGAATGACCTCGTTTGTGAATTTATATTTCTGCTCTCCTATTGCGTTAGCACTATCATTTTGAAAGGTCCGATAAATGAAGCCAGCCGTTGGTACGCTTCAGACGTGAGCCCTGACCATGCTTCAAGATGAAAAATCTCCGAGTTCGCACCGAACTCGCTCCGTTTTCGGAACGTGCGTGTGAACAACCGAGTTTGTAATTCGAAGACGTGTGAGTACTTGACGTTCGTTTTGGTTCAAAACGAAGTACTGAACTACTAGTTTTGAGGTTCAAAACTACTCGGAGCGAACTCGCTCGGAGCAAACTCGGGGCACGTCTGAAAGTGCACCACTGACCAGGTTTCAAACAAAAATGTCGTACATACAGTACATACGTACGTAGTACCGTAGCGTAGGCTTACCGATGCTAAAGACTCCTAGTATGAGCAGAGAGCCAAATTCCAGACCGAATCTTGCATGACTCCAGCACATCCTCATCATACTGCCACACGTTGTAATATCACCACGACAGAACTGCTAGTGTCCTCTTAAACCATCTGCAAAGTGCTGACACCTCCAGAGCTCTACGTAGTTCTTCTTGTGTAATCTCCTCGCCTGTCCTAATGGTGACCTGCGCCGGGGCTGGAGGTTAACAGCGCAGCTTGTGCTCAGGCGATGACCTGAAAGAAAATTGATCGCAGATTGCACAATCGCAAATTGACTTTGGTATATCCGACCAAGGGGGACTTTTATCGCGCGGTAGGATTTATGTTATGATTGAATATAATTTTTCCAATGGTCAGATAAGTGTGTACATACACATATGTGCATTTAGGACTCGCAATGGAGCACACAATACAACAAGACAGACATCTGCACCTGCCGTCGGATGGACCAAATAGGTACGTAATAATAACCCATCTCCTCATTTTATTTTTTCTAGTACTACAGTGTATTGTAGATGACATAATAAGCAGCGGCACAAAAGGATGGGGATAAAATAAATGATCGAGTCGCGATATACGACGATAGCCCAGTCAAATTGACGTAAAGAAAAAAACTTCCAACGATTTCTCATGTTTTGCTACCGTATGAAGTCAACCCACAAGAAGGAGATAAGAACGCCGTGATAAAGAGTGGGTATGGTTCAACGTTGTGTCTTCCTACCTACATTTTGGGCGGGAATGAAAAATATAATAATTCATATTATGGTCAGACCGACAACTTTTAGATACACTCGCGAAGAAAAGGACAATCGGTCCTTGTCAATTCGGTGTTTCGTCCGTCGTCCAGTCAGAAGGCGCCAAAACGTCTACACACTTCTGTATGCAGTATGGTACACAGTACATACTGTCACATACAAGAAAGGAAGGCAGCAGAAAAATGCACAGTACATGATGTGTTTGGACGTTAAGTACGTATGGTACATAACATAAATACTGTAGGACTATGACGTCTGGATGTAATAGGGTGGTCTGGTCAGCCGTATTATCAAATCAAGATACAAAATATGCACAGAATGGAGAATTATGAACAGGAGACGGCAAAGTAAAACAGAAGGCAGGGTGACACACGTAGTCAAGTCAACCGCAGCAAGGAAAGATACACGACTACTTTACATAGACAATCATGTACAGTACGTACTTGAAGGTGATGAAGGAGTGCAAAGGTTCCGCATGTACTACATATCATACATGCCCACTGCATGCATCGTAAATGGTATGTACGGTACATACATACGCACGTACATCTTGTACCTGTATGTACAATTTTGATTTAAAGGAATAAATTCGGCCCCATAATTTCTTCTACTGGCCAACTGCATAATATGTTATGCACGGAGGTGGAAGTTGCCTGACTTGTAGTAATCGAGTGCATGACTACTGTAATCCCCCGTTTGTAGTCCCCTGCCTTCGAGAATTACCCGTGTTGTGTTTGTGTACTGTACACATTGTATCGAGGGCAGAATTATGGAGCAGGGGGGTAGGTAGCCGACAAAATCCTGAGGCGCAAAATGCCAAATTCATCTCTTTGCCTACCACCTTCCGGCACCTCTTCCTATCTACCATGCAGTAATTTTGCGCCTCTGGCAGCTGAATTTTGGGGCGCAAATGGAAAACTGGGGCGGAAATGCGCCTCAAGCTACCACGTACCTACCCCCCAGTGGAGGGTCTAAAATTGGTAGCTTCAATTGTGCAAACATGGCTGTTTGCAAGTGGATCTCATGGAAGTGACAGTTTAGCTTACTTCCCTCGACATTGGAAAATCCGCATGTGCTTGGCGACTACATAGTAGGGTACATACTAGAGTGTTTAGCTCCACTCCACAAAGTCTATGAACGCGGTTTGCAGTACACAAATAATGCGCGAAAAGGGACTTGGATAGGGAGACAGACGACCATCCACTTTTTATCCTATGCCCACCACTGCGTGCGTTTATAGTGGACTATCCATCGACATGGACGCGAAGAAAAGATGACGCTGAACCGAAATCATATTCGCCCCGTCTCGAACACTTAACGCCGCCATCATCCTTTTCCCCCCTAAAATTACACCCCCTCTCTCCACAACCATAGGTACACTTCATCCATATTGCGTAATGTAGGAAACGTGTAATGCGAAGTGCGTACATACAGTAGTGTACTCATGCAGTACCCTACAGTAAACATGTGAGTAGGATGCAACGCACTACTGACTGGGCATAACAGGGCAGAGAAGATGAAGGTACATAGTAGTTCAAACAAACATAATGATTGCAATGGTGTCACCAAAGATCAGCCGCAAAAAACCATACACATACATACACGCACAGTGCAGAAAGAATAGACGTACGTATGTTCAACTTTCGGATTGTAAGGAAGAGTCAATCGGCTGTCGGCAATTCTGACGAATTTTTTCCAAGAAAGATCGGCAATTGTTGTTCTCACCCCGACGACCCACAAATTGCCCAAGGGACACACGACTGAACATTGGCCTTGCTCCACAGACCACATTACGTCATTTCAGTATGTCAATAGTCTGGCCAGTAAGAGTTCGCAATGGAATTCACGGCGCGTTGCATAAAATAGAGTCACAAATGCAGATTTCTGTCCGTATTTCGTGCACTCCTATTTAGCAGAAGTATGTACATGCAAACTACACACAGGACGGACTTGAGTCCCATAGCGAACTCTCTCTGGCCAGACTATGATGCATACCCAACTGTACAGCTAGGTACAGTACCCATACTGGTCGTGCATTATTGAGTTGGAGAGCTCTGCTGGCTTGCTGAAGCTGAACGTATCGTAGTGGCATGTATGCATCGCACTGGAGGGTAGGAACCAAATGAAGCTGGTTGAGACAATAGAATATTCCACATGCGCTGGGTGGGACTGGAACCCAGACCCATCGCTGCCCGGCGAGTAACTATACCGATTGAGCCATACACAGTGGCACGTCACATGTGGACGAGGGAGTGGAAAAGGAATTGATCTTTTGACTTTGGGGTCTCCTAAACTCGGTCATAGGCCGATCGGAAAAAGGAGAAGGGGAGCGAGTCGAGATTTTCGTCGGTCCGTCAGCGGCGGGTTTTGAGGAGATTTTTCTCGCCTGATTCCTGTTCCTTCCTCCTTACTTACTCATCCAATCGCGGCGGCGAATTGACAAATTTTGAACAATAAAAAAACTAAATTATCGATAACATTCACGCGCGCACTGTATAGTGCGGATGGATGGCAAACAAACGCGTCAAACAGAACACGCACGACCGGACAAAAGATGTTTCGGATGTTGGTTTATGTATGTAACCGGAGTGTGTTGCTTGACCTTCTCCAAAAGACAGGATACCGACGCCACTCAAGAGGTAATGGAATCAACAAGAAAAAGTCAACCAATGACAAAATGCAATTTTGGAAGGATACGGCAGAGTAGAGCAGAACATGATCTGACACTGAGCAGGAACAATACATCAAAAGATATGTATTTTGACACGGATACTGCCGAAGGGGAGAGGAAAGGCGACGCAAGGAGGAAAAGAGACTGACTGCCACACACACAACGCAACACATTCCAGAAGTTCCAGTAAAAACCACCGGAACTGAAAAAATGCAGCCAATTTATATTTCCAGGAATACTAGTCTTTAACTGGTATCACACCAAAAGTTGGATCACTCAATTTGCATTCGGACACAAAAGCATTACGGATTCGCTAGGCAACACCACATGCCAATAAATATTCCTGTACAGGGCGCACAATAAGACAGTACAGTACACGTACATTATCACCTACATACCCGTAACTACATTATCTACACACATCTGTATTTGGTATCACAACAACGACCAGTTCCAGTCTAGGCGTTTGTGCGGGGAGGATGTATGTATATGTACGTATTGTACGTACCCTACGTATTTAGCGTACCCACAGTACATACGTACATCATCATAATGTACATACCCTACAAACATAGAATAATTATTTTTTATGGTTCGGATGCACATATTCTTGTGAGCTGAACCCCGACTGCACTGTACATACAAATTACTTGTTGACATTATGCATCTGGGGTCGTCCTATGCTTAGTCGAGAAACTTCGCATGAGCTTGTTGATGAAGGCGCTTCCATCCACACTCTGGCTAGTGTGCTGCTGATGCATAGACATAGACCTGTGTACCTGAGCTGAAGCCATCGTTGGCCTCTCTCCACCCGGCTCAAGTTCAGTCGTGTCGCTTAGGAAGTTCGTTTCGCTCAAACTCACCGCATCGTCCAGTTCCAGCAGGGAACAGGAGATCTGAGACAAGCCATCATCACCATCTGCTACTTCTACCGCTGCCAAATCTACGCTGCTTAGCCTCTTGTCCGTGCCGTTGCTATGTTCCGTAGGCGAGCGCACGAGAACCGTCACCGCACTACTAGCAGACGCATTGCTGTTCAAGTGCTGTGACGATGGCACCGCAGATGCCATCGTCAAGTATTTGGAATTGCTGCTTTGCCTCCTATTAGCCGTAGTCGCGTGGGATGCTGCAGAGAGATGGAGCTGTGCCTTGGAAGACAGGAGCAGTCGGCTCTTCTCCTTACTTATCACGCTGCCAGGCTGCAGTTTCACACTGGCAGACCCAACAACGGTAGTACCATAGTTGTTTCTGGTGACTTCTGCACCTCCCTGTTCTTTGCTGCTGCCATAGACTTTGCTGTAGCAGTAGGCGGGGAGGAGGAGGCGACAGAAGGTCTGTCGATATCGGGAGCTCATGATGGAGTAGAGTACGAAGTTGACGCTGGCGTTGAGCAGAGAGAGCAGGTCGAGGAAGTCGGCGAAGTTGCGGTAGACGTAGCGCGTGATGTCCTCCGTGAAGATGGCGTAGAGGAAGGTGTTTCAAGTTACTGGGCGCTGGGCGCTGGGTGGTGAGTATCTGCTTTGCGCAAGCGCATGGACAATCAATCAATCTTTCTTTTCCACGCACACAGCATATATTCAATGGTAGGTAAAACAAGCCATGCGCGCAGAAGGATACTTGCTTTATGGACATGCTACGCTTAGGCTAAGGCTTAGGCTAAAGCTAAGGCTGAGGCTTAGGTATTGGGTGGAGAGGGGTGGGCCTCAGCCTAAGCCCGTTTAGGCGCTTGCGGAAAATAGATGATACTGTATTGTTCACCACCAGCGCCCTATCCCCAGCGCCCAGTAAGTTGAAACACCTCGTAAAGGATGGCGAGTACGCCCTGTGGCAATTCCGTGATCAGGAAGACGGAGACGATGGAGATGAGGAGGATGGTGGTGCGATCCGTGCGGTTGCTGCTCGTCAGTTTCGCAGCCGCCTTGTTCGCCGAAGCGGCGGCTTTGAGGCGTCTTCGCTTTCGCTCCGCCTGTCGCATTTTCGCCAGGAGACAGAGGCTGAGGTGGACGAGGAGGAGGCAGGGCACCACCTTGAACATGATGCCGGTGAGCCAGAGGTTGGCCTTGTACAGCTTGCAGTCGTCCTTCTGCGCCACCCACGGCAGGCCGATCGTGTACGCCTGCTGGGTGGCGTTGTACAGGCTGCGCTCCGTGGAGTTCACCGGACAGACCCAGAGAAAGTAGTCGGGCATCGCAATCACCTGACACAGCACAGAATAACATAGGTACTTACGTATCTGGGGGCGAGGGGTAGGTACTACGTGGTAACTTGAGGCGCATTTGCGCCCCAGTTTTCCATTTTCGCCCCAAAATTCAGCTGCCAGAGGCGCAATATTACTGTATGGTAGATATGAAGAGGTGCCAGAAGGTGGCAGGCAAAGAGGTGAATTTGCCATTTTGCGCCTCAGGTTTTTGTCGGCTACAGCCAACTTCTAAACCTTGCTCAACATGAATTCCATGCAGCATGGACAGCAACGTTCACATCACACCATTACCACTCTGTGTGCAGCCATGGTATGGTCAACAAACCGCATGAAGTCATGATTCCTGTGGTGTACAATGTAAAAAGTACGTACAATAGGTATGTACATACTGAGTGTTCTCTAGTCAAGGCTGCCTGATGTACTACGTTCGTTACATAGATGTCGTTTACCTCATGACTGAGCATGGTAGGAATGCTGAGTAGGAAGATGCTGAGGAAGACGCCAGCACTGAGCTTGCGCGCCATCTCGGTGCGATGCCATTTGGAATGGAGACGAGCTTGACGCAGGGTCATCAGACGCACAAAGGCCATCACCACGGCCAGCCACAGACTGGCGGTGTGCAGTGCGATGCTCAGACTGCTGTGACAGATCAGAAACACGATCCAGGACCAGCTGTACAGCTGCGCGTCACAACCGTCTGCAAAAGGACACAGTACTATGTAGTTCAGCATAATTTAGCCGTCGAGATACATACGGTACGTACATACGTACATAGGGACGTACAGTACGTAGGGACACGCAGGTACTGTACATGTAAGTTCTAAATATTTTTAGAGTCCTGCCTATGCCTGTGCTGCAAGCAAGCCTAATAGGTTTAGGGCAATCATTTAGGCTTAGCTGCATGCATGAGGGTGTCGTATTTTTGGGTGCATACCCCTGTGTATAAATGAACAAAAGGCAAACACTCATACAGTAGGTAGCCTACTGTACATACGGTTTAGGGGGTAGGCAGCCAACAAACACCTGGCCTATCTGGTTGCCAAACTCTGTGGCATGTCTTCCTATCACAGTAATTTTGCGCCACAGACAGCTGAACTTTGGGGCGCGAAAAGAAAACAGGGGTGGAGCAAAATCGCCTCAAGTTTCTACGTGTATGTACCTACCCCCTAGACTGTACATACCGTACGGTAGGAATGCACGTGCTCATTGTGTACAAATGTTCTGGTATAGGTATGTACGTAAAGTGCACACACAGCACGTACATACCTAGGTACTATGTAGGTAGCTGTACCTTGTCGCTTGGCGATGACGAAGTGCTGAAGGTAGAGGAGGTAGGAGCTCATGGTGCCGAGGTCGCAGACGGCGACGGCGGTGAGGATGAAGTTGACGGCGGTGGAGCGCATGGCCGGCTGACTCAGCACCACGATGTGCACCAGGTTCGTCAGCAGCCCGAAGGAGCACAGCGAGAAGCACAGCGGCCCGTGCACGCGCTCGTAGCCCACCCGGAACGCCTCCAGCACCCCAGCCGCAGCCTCCCCGCCGCTCCACAACGGCCAATCGTTCGGACATTCCGCCATCACTCCAACTCGACGTCAGTATCAGTATAGCATCAGTATCAGTATCAGTATCAACAGACCGAAGAATCAGAGCGAGAAGCAGAGCGGACCATGCACGCGCTCGTAGCCCACGCGAAACGCCTCCAGCGACACCAACACGCCCGAAGCTAAACCGCCTCCCCGCTCCACAATGGCCAATCGTTCAGATATTCCGCCATCACTTCCACATCATCACATTATGTAGGTACAGTGCGCACTTGATGACAGTATTAATAACGACGTGCCAGGTAAACCCGCAATGGTTGAAACTAGAAGATCAGCTGGTCAGCACAATTATGCACTTACGGCATACAACAGCAGCGCTGCTTTCGCCCCTGCAAGACTACGTATGTAGACAATAAGCATGACGACAACAGTACTGTACGTAGTACATCGGGTACATATGTGGATACAGTACGTAGTAAAGGAAAGCAAAGCAATCAGTCGGCTACTGTCAAGGAAGAAATCGAGGAAGATGGAAAAGCGCGAAAGGGGGAAACGTGAACAAAAGCTAAGAGGAAATAATAAATTCAATTACGGCCGAGTCACACGCTTTTGCTTGTATGTAGGGTACTGTGGGGTAAACCCGGACATGGGGTAAACCGGACACGCTAAAGCTTTTCTGAACTTGCAGCTTCAGTAAATGATGAAAATGCCAGCTCATTTGAAAGAGGAGAGTTCAAGGAATCGACTGGTAGAATACTTGTCTCAATCGGTAGTATGGTTGCTTGCTGAGACATACTAGGTGTGCGGGTTTACTCCCGTGTCCGGGTTTACCCCACAGTACCCTATAAATACACATGGCCCACGAGCGAAGAGGCGAGATAAATGAATCGCTGAGCCCGAGCCAAAGTTGTCAACATATGAAATAAAGCCATATACGGCAAAATATAAATACGCGACATTATTATTTCCTTCGTCATTATCACGGTGCGAATACGTAGTAACTTACTGTACTATGACATGAGTAGCAGGTTGGATTTGGAGTATGCGCATCATGTGTGCGTGTACATTCAGGGACAAAAAAACAGTACATCCGCATCGGACAATGCATCAGAAGTTTTTATTATAGCTCAATTATTGGGCTCCAGCTGCCGCTCATTACTCAACAACAAACGGTTGTAATCACTTCCTCGCTTCAACTTTATGGCGTATACATATGTACATAGTATGTTTCCTTCCCAAAATTCCCGGCGCTTTTCTCTTCACATTCTGTAGCGCCAAACAGAGAGATCAGCGCATAAAACTTTCAGAATATACTCCATACAAAAAACGTACACAGAATAAGTACAAAGTATGTACAGAATGTGTACATATACACATATTACATGTTACGCGCTGTGTACTTCGCCAACTGATGGATGAGCTAATTAGCCCACCACACCAGTTGTATCCCCAAGAGTAATGAGAAAAGTTGTGAAGTACGTACGCCAGTCGTTTGTTTTTTGACGGAACAGGAAGCTACTGGTAGGTAGGATAGGAATTCAGACGTACAGTAGGTACATATATGTCGCGTCGTAACTGTACATATTACACACACAACAAATTGCCAGGACGGATCGACCATCAGACGGAATAAAAGTCTTCAGACAGGGTAACCGACTGACATGACAAACAGCTATGCTTTTAGAAATTAGAACTGTCTCAAGTCTACGCCACCACCAACAACTTTATACGATTTGTACAGTGAGACAGAAGTTTAGCAGAAATATATTCACGACACCACCAAAATTGAGGCCAAAGACTTTCCTTTGGGTTCAATGTGAGCCGCTATTGCACAAACATGCGTTTTTTTTCATTGGGGTAGATAGTTTTGTAGTTTTGTGCGGGGTCCTTGCTTCGACCCACCTCTTTTCGGCTAATCTTGAATTTTTTGGTCGGATGAATCCAAAAGGGAATTAGATGGAAAAAATAAATAATATACTGACGATGAGCCGGGAGCCGGAGATGAGCTTGACAAAAAGAAGGTCCGATTGAAGACAGTCGAACGCCTCCGGGACCACATAGGGTACAGTGGGGTAAACCCGGACACCTAAGCTTTTCTGAACTTGCCGCTTCAGCAAATGATGAACATGGTAGTTCATTTGAAAGAGGAGAGTTCAAGGAATCGATTGGTAGAATACTTGTCTCAATCGGTCGTACGGTTGCTGACACATACTAGGTGTCCGGGCTTACCCCCGTGTCCGGATTTACCCAACAGTACCCTACATACTGTACATACAATGTACTGTACATAGAAAATAGGCGTATAGATCGGCTTTTTATACGCACCCCCGGGCCGCGACTTCAAAGCTGCCTTTTGTCAACATTTCATGTACAGGCACCAGTGACAGAATCGAGAAGAAAAGTACCGACTGGCAACTATTCAGCGGCATATTACAAGCTGTAAGTACATACATACGTATGTACTGTACGTGCCGTATTTATGCACCAAAGAGAACTGTCGAAAAGGTGAAGCGACAATTTGGGATTGGAACAAACTTCTATTGTACGGTGCCTATAATCCATTCCATTCTGTATAAATACGGATCACGACGGGCTCTCCTGGTAGAGACTGAAACACTACTAAACAGAGGGAATCAAATTTGATCCGCTTCATGGCCAAGAACTCAAGAAAAACCCAGCTTAATTTTCCAAGTTTTACAAAGTGCATGCCGTATGTACGTACTAGGCACTTTGAGAGCTTGGGTTTAGGCCTCTGCTTCACTGATATTTGAGAGGGAACGCGCGCCGGGTGTCGGTCGGGGATTCCGCTGGTGAAAATTGGTACGGCAGACGGGTGCCAGTGTATGTTGTAATACATAATAGTACCACCAAAAATATATTGGGCTTAGGGGAAGAATGGAGCACACAGTGTATGTAAACGAAGGAGGCAATTACTGGCTCATATTCGATTCGATCCATTTTATTGGTTTTTACGAAACCATTACAATGGATATCCATTACATTGGTTTTTACAAAACCATTATATCGGTTTTTGAAAAAAACCAATAAAATGGATATCCATTACAAAAGGTTTTTGAGAAAACCAATATAATGGGGCGAATATGAGCCAGTGATTGCCTCCTTCGTCTACACTGTGTGCTCCATTCTTCCCCTAAGCCCAATTATTTATTTTTGGTACCACTCCACTCGTACTTTTGTTTTCACTAAATCTAGAGGCGGATATTTCCGTCATTGCATTATCGTCAGCCAGGGAAGAGCCAAAAGAAAGGAGAGGGATTACAAGCGCTTCGTCAGCATCAGCTTCAGCACACATACCGTACAGCAGCAGAAGTCTCGATACTGGTGCGCTTCAGACGTGAACTCCGAATTCGGAGCCTGACAATGCTTCAACATCCAAATCTCCGAGTTCGCACCGAACTCGCTCCGTTTTTCCAAACGTGCTTGTGAAAAACCGAGTTTGTAATTCGAAGACGTGTGAGTATTGTCGTTCGCTTCGGTTCAAACGAAGTCATTCCAAACTCGGAGCGAACTCGCTCGGAGCATGTCTGAAGCGCACCACTGGCGGCAGCCTTACATAATCTCCGCACCCACATTTCCGAACGGATTCAGTAGATCTTATTTTAAAAGAAAAATTATAGGGGAAGCCGGTAATAATGGTAAAAACCACTTTCCAAAGCTTCAGGCTCCGTACTATGGCATGTGGGGGCACTATCTGCGTAACAAATCGCGTGGCACGAGGTGGCATACACACACAAGTCAGGCGTAGTCAGTCTGCTATGCATGCCATCCCATGAGTGGCAATGTATGTACCACTGTGTACACGTACTGTACATAAGTACATCTGTTCGTGTTTGTACTATGTACGGAGCATCGAAGAATCACACAGGAAAACGAATACACTTTTGACCTCTTACCGTACAGGTATGGGCACCACCAAGCAATGCTTGCATGCAACATCATGTACAGTATTTGTATTTGCAAACTTAGTTTGTGGATATCAAACCAAAATAGCCAATATCCATTATTGGACCTAAATTTATTTGACCGGATCTGCCGGTACATGTACTACTTTATGTACAGTACATACCTATAGGTACACAAACGTATACTAACAGTACAAACCAAACGGTTCGTACGTACTAACTAGGTACTACAAATTGTTGAACGGGAGGCGTACGTATTGCTTATGTACAATGTACGTATACACTGCAATGCAGGAATGTAAGCTAGTAAAAGTAAGGTAGGGTATGTTGTAACTGTGGTATGCCAGACATTGCAAGTCGATTGACGGGCGATGATAATAGCTTGGCGCCTAATCACTCAACACGACAAGAGCCGGTGTGTAGTGTAGCAATCAAAATGGCAATCATCAATCCTCTCTACGCCCCTCCTCCTAGCCTCCTTTTTCTTTACTTTCCCTATGTGCCTGTCCTAACACTTCATTTCGTTTGTCATTCACTGCAATAATGCCCATGTTACGTGTACGTCCAAAGTAATGCAGTCACATGCACCAAGCATGACCAAGTAGTACCTTCAAGAGTTGAAGCTCTGAGAGGCGAACACTTTTATTGGCCTCCTAATCTGTTGTTGAGCTTTTTGCGTGCTGCGGGTGGTCACAATTTTGCTGACTTTCGATGCAAGACAAGAAGCAATCAGCCTCCGCAGGTGAGCCGAAAATCTCCCAATCTGCAAAACAGCCCTGCTTCGTACAATCCTACGCTTGTAAAAGTACGCGTGTGTGACAGTGCAAACGGTACAATGTTGCATAACCTTTGCTTGCAAATCTGCTGACACCTCTGCCGTTCTACGCCATACATACATCGTACATGCACAGTATACGCTGCTTTCGAATGGATTCCGCGAGCTACTTATGGTACATTTTATAAGCTTGCCGTGAAACTGCTACTACTCTGTTCTGTGCATGTACGTATACCT